>JALPQI010019344.1:0-24197 GCA_025490895.1 Thaumatotibia leucotreta
AACATTCAGAAATTAAAGATCAGTCTGAGCATAATTAAACCATTTAATAAATTTCAACTCGGTTTTTATAGTTAATTAAAATTATTTTTACTACGCTCACTCGCAAACAACAAATAAATCAATGTTCAATAAAACTAGAAAACATTATTATTAGGCTTTAAATATATCTGATAATTAACAATGATAGAAAACAACTTTTAGTCACATCTTGTAGCCAGATTTGGTAGCTCATAGCTGGCTTCCATGTGAGAAAAATATTCCTGATTCGAAGTAGTCTACTCAAAGAAGAAAGCGCTGAAACGTACGTTTTAAATCCATTACATTAATAGGTATATGCGACGTTTTTTCTGATTGTTTCTTTAATTGTTAATAATCAGGTAACATTCTTTAATTATGTTTGTTGTTTAATTGTAAAAAATACTGAAATGTCGTCTGTTAGCGCACTATAAATAATTTACAAAAAAACGCAATTCCAATTGATTGGAAGATTTCATTATTCCCAGATTTATTTTTAATTATTGAACGTTACACTTACAATAACTGTTTTCCTATCTTGTTTCCAGCTACCAAATGGGAAACATTGTCTTATCCTCCAGTGTGCGACGCTGATTTTATCATTTCGTAAATTCTTTCTATTGAAGATTCAGACGCTGTAATTTCAAAAACTTTCATTAAAGTTCTTATTATTTTTGGTCGCATGAAAATTGCTGTTCATGGGTGCATTTGAGGTGCTGTAATGTAGTACGCGGATTCCTTTTCCAAAAAAGGTCGTATATAGCGACTTTACAGTTTGAAAAATACCTCACATAAAGATTAAACGCCAGCTACTTCCTACGACTTCAGAATTTCCGATTCATTGCCAGCTTCGAATCAGGAATATTGTTCTTATTTAAAAGCCAGCTACCAAACCAGGCTACAAGATGGGGCTAAATAATTACCATTTTGTAGTCAGCTTGGAATAAGGAATATTTTACTCATTTGGAAGCCAGCCATGAGCTACCAAACATGGCTACAAGATGGAACTAAAGGTTGTTTTCTATAATTGTTAATTATCAGATGACTTTAAAGCCACATAATATTGACTTGTGGTTTTATTGTGATATTGATTGATTTCATATTTTAATGACAAACGGATCTTAATCGCGTAAACTTACGTTTATTTTTATCCTGACGTTTCGGGCATGACGTTACACCCGTGGTCGCAGGCAGACTGGCGAGAAAATGTATCAACACCTTCGAGCTGCGCGGGTTTTTAGAACTACCCGCACTTGGTCTTGATTATTAGCTGTGGTAGTTCCAATATGGGGGAAACCAAACGCACCGTAGCGGAAAGGGTCAAGGGACATAACATAATATATCACGGCTGTTAAAAAGCGTCAAACTAATAAGTCTGCTGTGGCCGAGCATTTGTTGGAATCCGGACCAAACCACTGAATTAAACTCCATAACCCGAAAGTCCTCTCAACCGAGCGTATACCTCATAGCCGAAAAGTACAGTCGGGTTCAAATTTGCATGGACAGTTTAAAAATTCATTCATAAATCGTCCATGTAATTCTGAACGCCACTGTACGTGAAGCTATTGAAATTAAGAAACATCGGAATTTCAATCAAAATGAGGGGTAAGGAATCTCATCGTAGAATCCCGTGATTTACAAATGTAAGCGTGATGAAACATCCATCAATTTCAAAGCCATAAAAGTTGTTTCAAAGGAGTGTTGATTGTAGGCTTAGTGACAACCCTAGCCTAGAAGTGAATAATCACGACCAAGTGCCCGCACTAGTTCGAAAAACCCGCGCAGTTCGAAGGTGTTGAATACATTTTCTCGCCAGTCTGCCTGCGACCCGACCACGGGTGTGACGTCATGCCGGAAACGTCAGGATAAAATTAAACGTAAGTTGACACGATTAAGACCCGTTTGTCATTAAAATATGAGTGATAATCGCTAAAGTTTAAATCAATATATTGATTTATTTGTTGTTTGCGAGTGAGCGTAGTAAAAATAATTTAAATTGAAAAACCCACTTGAAATTTATTATTTGGTTTAATTATGCTGAGACAGATTTTTAATTTTTGTTAGAACTTCTTCATTTTTCAAATTCAAGGACCGCTTTCTAGAGTTTGTGTGGCAAGGGTAGAGTCGCATATTGTTATTAATTTTCATACAAAGCACTGTACAAGTATGGTGGTTAAAATTGACTTTTCCATGCTATTGAACTGTACTAATCACTCACTGTGTATGAGGGGATACATTATTTTATAGATATTCCCATGTTGGTAATGTTACTGAAAGTTCATCATAATGTTATACTCGGTCGTTCCATTCCACCCTTTATAATTCTGCCGCCATGGCCGAAGTTTAAAAAAGTTCGCTTCTACTCTGCCTGCTTGTAAAATCTGCCAAAATATTTTATTGACACCAAAAAAAATTTTTTTTGCTGCCAATTCTGCCGCCCCTAAAATCTGCCGCTCTAGGCCATGGCCTACTTGGCCTACTGGTAAATCCGGCACTGGTCATAGGAGGATAATTTATTTTGTGAAATAAACAAAAAATCAATGAATTCAATCAATAATGCGGTTAAACAAAAATTAACCTGTTCTCCGTGTCCACAGGTGGTGATAAAGAATCTAAAGAACGAGGTGTCCAAAAAGATCTCCACGCCGACCTGCGAAGAGATCATGTATGCCGGCACTGGGATGCTTCTTCTGAAGGAACCAGATTGCGTGCAGTTACTTGATGTTCAACAGAAGAGAACTATTGCTACGGTAAGACAAAACCGGGTCTCTTATCATCAGGCTACGTTAGTCCACTGCTGGACGTAGGCTTCTATTATTATTATTATTTATTTATTCATGAAAACACAATTACAAAATTTTACATAAACATTCAGTGCGCCAAACTGGAGTAACCAGTTTAATGGCGCTACGCTCAATTCTTACTTAACTAATTTTACAATATCGTGTTTTACTATTAACTATGCGTATACGCATTCGGAGGTAAATGCCTATAATCGCTGCTCTTACCAATTAAATCAATTGATCGATGATTATCTCTTATACGCTGCAGCAAAGACAGAAACAGGGTTACCAATTCCAAATTTTATTTAACCCTACTTTCAAGCTCGAATCCCTCTAAAAGTAAGGGTATATTTTTAAAAACCCCTAATGAATCAAAAGGTGAGAACCTACCGCGAAATTCAAAATTCTTATACCTAGTATATCTGTATTTGTCATCATTGCGTCTCTCCAAAGAAGGCGTAACATTGTTCCAGTAACAAAGTTTACTGATTTTCTTAATATTTTTTCCATAAATAGAAAGAACTAACATATTATTGAAAAACTCCTAAATATAACCCAAATATTTTAAGCCCCTGGGGGAGGCCTGTGTCCAGCAGTGGACGTCAATTGGCTGATGATGATGGTGATGATGATGATTTTAAGCCCTTAAATACCGTAGTCATCAATTATCCCCTAGATTTAGGGGTAAAACCCCTAAGTTGGCACCCCCGGTGAGAAATTAAATTGAAAGACTACCTCAATGAGGGGTTTTGATCAATTTTCCGCAACGAACAAATTAAACATGGAAACCGCACGCCATACTAAATTGCCTTTCAAAAACGGTCCTGAATTTTAGTTGACAAGTGTCACCCCCTCTTCAATGCATCACAGCAATGAATGAAAAATGAACCTATAAAACCTTAAACCGCCATTTAAAAATAGTTGTGATTGCTCCATCAAAGTTTTGATTGGTCGAAATATGCGCGGTGTTAAGAGATGTTTAGCCGTATACATTTGTCACCATACCATCTCTTCCCGTGGTTGTCGTAAGAGTCGGCTAAGGGATAAGGGGCCTAGTATGGCGATTATGGGCATTTACCTCCTAATGCAATGTGTCCATACGTATAGGCTAAAGAGAGGCTGTTGTTCAGCAGTGGACTAATATAGGATCATCATCAGCCTATGATAGTCCACTGCTGGACGTAGGCCTCTCCTATTAACTATGCGTATTAGGAGGTAAATGCCCATAATCGCCACGCTGGGCAAGCGGATTGGCGATCGCAGTAATGTATCCCCTATGATGACGCTGCTGCCCGTCATCAATCTTTTATCAAATAATGGTTAGTGACACTTCAATCCCTTTAATATAGGACAATATATTTATTTTATTGGTTAAGAAACAAACAGTCGCATAAAAGTTACACAATACTACAATACATTTTTTAAATTGTAGACTTACAGTTTCCTTACTAGATAATATTTTAACTTAAACTAACACAATCACATAGGGTTGCCAACAAGTTAGTTATACGCATCGCCCATACGTACGCATCGCGTTATGTATCTATATATATACATATATATATACATGATGTGGTTTTATAGATATATAAATACATACACACACACGCACACACACAACATAAGCGACGCATACAACCAATATATGTATATATACATATATAAACATACAGTGGCGTTGAGAATTTCATGGACGATTTATGAATGAATTCATTCATAAACCGTCCATGCAACTCCGAACCCGACCGTACATACATACACATACACACACACACACACATTGTGTATGTGACACATTAGAAATAAAACCTAATCTAATATAGGACACTTTAATGTAGGATATTGATGCGAATACCATTTTTTCAGGTGAAAGTCTCAAAATGCCGCTACGCCATCTGGAACGCGGACATGTCACTAGTCGCCCTCCTGGGCAAGCACACCGTCACCATCTGCACGAAGAAGCTAGAACAGCTGTGTTCGGTGACGGAGGGCGCTCGCGTCAAGTCGGGCGCCTTCGACGATAGCACGCCGCAGCCCGTGTTCATATACACTACGGCCAACCACATCAAGTACTGCTGTCGGGACGGGTCAGTTTACTGCTTAATTATATTCGATCGGTCACTCATTCATTTGGTCACTCAATCATTCGGTCACTCTTTCATTCTGTCACTCTCATTCTGTCACTCATTCATTTTGTCACTCATTCATTTTGTTACTCATTCATTCGGTCACTCAATCATTCGGTCACTCATTCATTTTGTCACTCATTCATTCAGTCGCCCTATCATTCGGTCACTCATTCATTCGGTCACTCATTCATTCGGTCACTCATTCATTCGGTCACTCATTAATTCTGTCACTCTATCATTCTGTCACTCCTTCATTCGGTTACTCTTTCATTCTGTCACTCATTCATTCGGTCATTTATTCATTCGATCACTCAATCAATCGGTCACTCATTCATTCGGTCTCTCATTCAGTCGGTCACTCATTCATTCGGTCACTCATACATTCGGTCTCTCATTCATTCGGTCACTCATTAATTCCGTCACTCATTCATTCGGTCACTCTTTCATTCTGTCACTCTTTCATTCGGTCACTCTTTCATTTTGTAACCTGTCAGTCCATCTGGAACGCGGACATGTCACTAGTCGCCCTCCTGGGCAAGCACACCGTCACCATCTGCACGAAGAAGCTAGAACAGCTGTGTTCGGTGACGGAGGGCGCTCGCGTCAAGTCGGGCGCCTTCGACGATAGCACGCCGCAGCCCGTGTTCATATACACTACGGCCAACCACATCAAGTACTGCTGTCGGGACGGGTGAGTTTACTGCTTCATTATATTCATTCGGTCACTCGTTCATTCGGTCACTCAGTCATTCAGTCACTCATTCATTCGGTCACTCATTCATTCCGTCACTCATTCATTCGGTCACTCATTCATTCGATCATTCATTCTTTTGGTCACTCTTTCATTCTGTCACTCTTTCATTCTGTCACTCTTTCATTCTGTCACTCTTTCATTCTGTCACTCTTTCATTCTGTCACTCTTTCATTCGGTCACTCAATCAATCGGTCACTCATTCATTCGGCCACTCAATCATTTTGTCACTCATTCATTCGGTCACTCTTTCATTCGGTCACTCATTCATTCGGCCACTCATTCATTCTGTCACTAATTCATTCCGTCACTCATTCATTCGGTCACTCTTTCATTCTGTCACTCTCTCATTCGGTCACTCATTCATTCGGCCACTCATTCATTCGGTCACTCATTCATTCGGTCACTCTTTCATTTTGTAACCTGTCAGTCCATCTGGAACGCGGACATGTCACTAGTCGCCCTCCTGGGCAAGCACACCGTCACCATCTGCACGAAGAAGCTAGAACAGCTGTGTTCGGTGACGGAGGGCGCTCGCGTCAAGTCGGGCGCCTTCGACGATAGCACGCCGCAGCCCGTGTTCATATACACTACGGCCAACCACATCAAGTACTGCTGTCGGGACGGGTGAGTTTACTGCTTCATTATATTCGATCGGTCACTCATTCATTCGGCCACTCTTTCATTCTGTCACTTATTTATATTCGATCGGTCACTCATTCATTTGGGTACTCATTTTGTCACTCATTCATTCGGTCACTCATTCAGTAGGTTACTCAATTTTTCGTTCACTCATTCATTTCGAATCGGTCACTTTTTCATTTTGTAACCCATTCATTCGGTCACTCATTCATTCGGTCACTCTTTCATTTTGTAACTCATTCATTCGGTCACTCATTCATTCGATCACTCATTCCTTCGGTCACTCTTTCATTTTGTAACCTGTCAGTCCATCTGGAACGCGGACATGTCACTAGTCGCCCTCCTGGGCAAGCACACCGTCACCATCTGCACGAAGAAGCTAGAACAGCTGTGTTCGGTGACGGAGGGCGCTCGCGTCAAGTCGGGCGCCTTCGACGATAGCACGCCGCAGCCCGTGTTCATATACACTACGGCCAACCACATCAAGTACTGCTGTCGGGACGGGTGAGTTTACTGCTTCATTATATTCATTCGGCCACTCATTCATTCGGTCACTCTTTCATTAAGTCACTCATTCATTCGGTCACTCTTTCATCCTGTCACTCATTCATTCGGTCACTCATTCATTTGGTCACTCATTCATTCGGTCACTCTTTCATTCTGTCACTCTCTCATTCTGTCACTCTCTCATTCTGTCACTCTCTCATTCTGTCACTCATTCATTCGGTCACTCAGACATTCGGTCACTCAATCAATCGGTCGCTCAATCATTCGGTCACTTATTCCTTCGGTCACTCTTTCATTCTGTCACTCATTCATTCTGTCACTCTTTCATTCTGTCACTCAATCGGTTGCTCAATCATTCGGTCACTCATTCATTCGGTCACCCTTTCATTTTGTAACCTGTCAGTCCATCTGGAACGCGGACATGTCACTAGTCGCCCTCCTGGGCAAGCACACCGTCACCATCTGCACGAAGAAGCTAGAACAGCTGTGTTCGGTGACGGAGGGCGCTCGCGTCAAGTCGGGCGCCTTCGACGATAGCACGCCGCAGCCCGTGTTCATATACACTACGGCCAACCACATCAAGTACTGCTGTCGGGACGGGTGAGTTTACTGCTCAATTATATTCGATCGGTCACTCATTCGTTCGGTCACTCATTAATTCTGTCACTCTATCATTCGGTCACTCAATCAATCGGTCGCTCAATCATTCGGTCACTCATTCATTCGGTCACTCTTTCATTTTGTAAAACATTCATTCGGTCACTCGTTCATTCAATCACTCTTTCTATTTGTCACTCTTTCATTCGGTCACTCTTTAATTCGGTCACTCGTTCATTCGGTCACTCTTTCATTCTGTCACTCTTTCATTCGGTCACTCAATCAATCGATCGCTCAATCATTCGGTCACTCTTTCATTTTGTAACTCATTCATTCGGTCACTCTTTCATTTTGTAACTCATTCATTCGGTCACTCATTCATTCGATCACTCATTCTTTCGGTCACTCTTTCATTCTGTCACTCTTACATTCGGTCACTCAATCAATCGGTCACTCTTTCATTTTGTAACCTGTCAGTCCATCTGGAACGCGGACATGTCACTAGTCGCCCTCCTGGGCAAGCACACCGTCACCATCTGCACGAAGAAGCTAGAACAGCTGTGTTCGGTGACGGAGGGCGCTCGCGTCAAGTCGGGCGCCTTCGACGATAGCACGCCGCAGCCCGTGTTCATATACACTACGGCCAACCACATCAAGTACTGCTGTCGGGACGGGTGAGTTTACTGCTCAATTATATTCGATCGGTCACTCATTCATTCGGCCACTCATTCATTTGGTCACTCATTTATTTTGTCACTCATTCATTTTGTCACTCATTCATTTTGTCACTCTTTCATTCGGTCGCTCAATCATTAGGTCACTCATTCATTCGGTCACTCATTAATTCTGTCACTCTTTCTATTTGTAACTCATTCATACGGTCACTCATTCATTAGGTCACTCATTCATTATGTCACTCATTCCTTCAGTCACTCTTTCATTCTGTCACTCTTTCATTCGGTCACTCAATCAATCGGTCGCTCAATTATTCGGTCACTCATTCATTCGATCACTCATTCCTTCGGTCACTCTTTCATTCTGTCACTCTTTCATTCGGTCACTCAATCAATCGGTCGCTCAATCATTCGGTCACTCATTCATTCGGTCACTCTTTCATTTTGTAACCTGTCAGTCCATCTGGAACGCGGACATGTCACTAGTCGCCCTCCTGGGCAAGCACACCGTCACCATCTGCACGAAGAAGCTAGAACAGCTGTGTTCGGTGACGGAGGGCGCTCGCGTCAAGTCGGGCGCCTTCGACGATAGCACGCCGCAGCCCGTGTTCATATACACTACGGCCAACCACATCAAGTACTGCTGTCGGGACGGGTGAGTTTACTGCTTCATTATATTCCATCGGTCACTCATTCATTCGGTCACTCTTTCATTCGGTCGCTCAATCATTTTGTCACTCATTCATTCTGTCACTCTTTCATTCGGTCGCTCAATCATTTTGTCACTCATTCATTCTGTCACTCATTCATTCGGTCACTCATTCATTCGGTCTCTCATTCATTAAGCCACTCATTCTTTCGGTCACTCATTCATTCGGTCACTCATTCATTCGGCCTCTTATTCATTCTTTCGGTCACTCACTTATTCGGTCACTCAATCGTTCGGTCACTCATTCATTCGGTCACTCTTTCATTTTGTAACTCATTCATTCGGCCACTCATTCATTCGATCACTCATTCCTTCGGTCACTCTTTCATTCTGTCACTCTTTCATTCTGTCACTCTTTCATTCTGTCACTCTCATTCGGTCACTCATTCATTCGGTCACTCTTTCATTTTGTAACCTGTCAGTCCATCTGGAACGCGGACATGTCACTAGTCGCCCTCCTGGGCAAGCACACCGTCACCATCTGCACGAAGAAGCTAGAACAGCTGTGTTCGGTGACGGAGGGCGCTCGCGTCAAGTCGGGCGCCTTCGACGATAGCACGCCGCAGCCCGTGTTCATATACACTACGGCCAACCACATCAAGTACTGCTGTCGGGACGGGTGAGTTTACTGCTTAATTATATTCGATCGGTCACTCATTCATTCAGTCATTCATTCTGCCGTTTAATTATTCATAATTCATCCGTTTAACCATTGACACATTTAGTTAGTCATTCATTTATTAAATTGGACACTTATCCGGTACAATCCCTTATAGGGTATTTATGGTTTTGCGCTGCGACCATAAATAACATAGACGTCTAACGCCAGTTGTTCATTGTGCCAAGATGGGCAGGGCATAGCTCTTTTCTTAACAACGCGCATATTTCGGCGCAACATCTTTGACAAATATTTATAGAATATAGCCAATCAAAACTTTGATGGACCAATCACAACTACTTTTAAATAGCGGTTAAATTTTTTTGGTTGATATTGAAATTCATTACCGTGATGCATTGAAGAGGGGGTGACACTTATCACCTAAAATTTAGGACCGTAAGGTCCGACCGAGATCTCGGTCTCGGTCTCTATCTCGGCATTCTCGGTCAAAAATTGAGCCGAGATATCCCTCTCGGCTCTCGGCCAATAATGGCCGGGAGTCTCGGCTGTGGCCGAGATTCTTAATGAGCTGTAATTGGCGAGCTTGACGCCATCTCGAGAACTTACTGCGATTTTATTGGTGTCATATTGACATAACTGACTTCAATTTCACTTTAAAATGAACGGAAGGAATAATTTAGAATAAGCGACCCCTATAAAAATACCTAAAATTCGAATACCAGTTTTTGGGGTACCTACATAAAAAAAAATTCAAAAAAAGAAATTATCCATAAAAAAATTGCTGTATTTAGTTTGACGTTGGACTTACTATAGGTATTTGCTAGGGATTTTTTATGTAATTTATACGTTTTTTAACCTTTCTACCAAGTCTCGGTCTCTGTCTCGATCTCGGCCGAGAATCAAATTTATTCTCGGTCTCGGCCGAGACTAAAATATTCTCGGTCGGACCTTACAGAACCGTTTTAGAAAGGCAATTTAGTATGGCGTGCGGCTTCCGTGTTTTATTTGTTCGTAGATTTTGCGTCAATAACTGCTGTTTCCTAACATATTCCCATTTTGTTACAGTGACTACGGCATAATCCGCACACTAGACGTGCCCGTTTATGCGGTGAAGGTACTAGCTTCCGAGTCTGGGGCCAGAGTCGTCTGTCTCGACCGAGAGGCCAGGCCCAAGGTGCTCAACATTGACCCAACGGAATATAGGTCAGTATACGAGTCCCGATGCATATGTTCTCGTCCAGTTAGACAGTTTTTCGAGATTATCCCGTTTATCCGGGGGAAAAGGTTTAGAGACAAAACCTTCACTATTCAATAGTAGTACTAAAGTAGTTTCTTTGAGTATAAAATATTTGGATTTAATAAATCAGAATAAAAAAAAAACTATTATACGAGAGGTATTTTTTTAAATTTTTTCCACAATTTTTAATTTTGTAAATAATCAATGAATGTAAAGAACGCCATTAATATTAAAGACGACGTGGTACACCTGATGCACTGCGAATTTTGCGTCAAGCTTATAAGCGCGGAATTACGGTGGTGAACGAAAATATAATTTAGACACTGGTTTGTTAAAATCGATTTATTAAACAACAAAAGCGTACTTCAGATTGTTGTGTCTCTTGAAATGTAGTACATTAACCATGACTAACGTTCATACAATTTATCATTAGCATAATGTGATCATTTTTAAAATATTCAAAAATTTGTAAAAATTGTTTCGAACTAGACGAACTCCACTGCATCGGGGCTCGTAAAATAAATATCTTGGGACATCTTACACAAATCAACCTAGTCCCACGGTAAGCTCAATTAAGGCTTGTTAGGCGACTGACTGCTACTAGGCGACGATATAAGTTGCAATAGGGTTTGCTGTCAGTACGAAAAAAGAACACTAATTTCAAATTCCCCGTGTGCTTACATGACATGTTGATGTGTGCGTGACCTCAACTTTCGTGGAACTATCTATACATAGGGTGTATTCGGGTAATCCGAATATCAAAAAACGCCGGGTAATACCGAAAGCTGACACATCAGACGATGTAATTACGAGTGATTTTTCTGTTTTTCGAAATTACCCTAAGGCACTTTATATTTGTTTTTCAGGTTCAAGCTAGCGCTTGTGACCCGGCAATACGATCAGGTGCTTCACATGGTGCGGACCGCTAAACTGGTGGGGCAGAGCATCATCGCCTACCTGCAGGAGAAAGGTACCGTATTTATTTATTAAGAACCTATACTATCCCACTGCAGGTCAAAGGACTCCATCAAATTCTTCCACGTATCCCTATCCCCTGAAGTCTCGCACCAGTCCTTCTTGTTAAACCTTTAACGGGCAAGCAGATTCGAAATACGCAAAATTGAACTCCTGCCGCTTTGACATTATTTTTAACAGACATCGTACGATTTCCAGCATTTTTAGTGCAGTGTAGTTGAATTAAAGGATGTGTAGTAAGTTATTCGAAAGGAGATAGCGATTTAAGGTTCATCTTTGTGTTACAACGTGTTCTGACACGTTACAACTAAAAATTGACCCCTGGATTCCTTTAACTCAACTACATTTCACCAAAAACCCTAGAAGTTTAGTTAAAGAGATCCAAGGGTCAGTTTAAGTTGAAACGAGTAATAACACGTTGTAAGACAATAACGAACCTTAACTCACTATCTCCTTATAAATAACTTACACCATATCCCTTAATTGAACTACATTGCACCAAAAATGCTGGAAATCGTACGATCTCTGATGTTTAAACCATATTCCCTCTGTCTTATGAAGGGTTAACGACCTTCGTAGCCTAGTTGGTGATTGCCTTCAGAACCCTGGTAAAAGGTATTTCAAGGTGCGATAAAAAAATGGGTTGTTTTCTTCAAATCGATCTAGTTCCACGGTAAGCTCAATATGGCCTGTGTTGTCTGTAACATCAAAGTTATGTGTCCATATGTTATGGAACAGTATTTTAGAAGCGGAAATCAAGACGTAACGTCACACGTTAAAATGAAACTGCGCGCATTAAAACAAGTACTAGCTAAGCCTATTACGGTTCATAGTTATTACGGAAAATAACGTCAGAATATATCATACCAGATTTATTAAATAAACTCCCTGTTGAATCCAAGACCAAAATAACGCCAACTAATATTGTCAACGTTTTCAACGCTCGTCGCTCATGCAACTTATTATAGGTAATTTATATACAGGGTGAACGATATGAATATGAAGTGTTACCAAGTAGATTTTATTAAGTCTGGTGTCAAATTAATAGTGGCCTATTATCGGAAATATGTTTTGGACACCGCATTGAAGTCTTAGGCACGCAAACATTTGCGTTGTAGGCCGCAAACATAAGAACGAGACTGAGCTTCGGCTTATAAAGCTCGTAAGAACCAAAAATGGCTAAAAACCGAGTTTCACGTGTCATTTCTCCAGTGCAGTGAGACTTTTTATCTGGTCTATTTTGAAGAGAAAGGTGAGAGCAATTAAATGTGACCGGCTTGCGAATAGTCCCCCACCATATCATCCCGTGGTTGCAGTAAGAGCCTGCTAAGGGAATAAATACCGGAAGATGGCCATTTGAAGACCATAGTCAAGGCAAAAGATAGTAATATCTACTAAAAGTAAAGGGGATTGGGTATTTTTGTATGGACTCGTGGCGTCATTTTTTTTTTCAGCGGCCATCGCTTATGTTACTACTATTTTGTAGTGCTACCTTAGACTAGCTTATTTACAAAATAAGTATTGCCGTAAGTAATATCGGAGCCAAGATATGGCCTTTCAAACAATGTTATTGGACCAGTGAATATACCTAACTAAGACAGGTTTAGGAGACAGCTTAGATGACTACAGGCTTATTTAACTCGATAATACTACTAACAAAGATACAAGGATATTGCCCTTAAAGTATAAAAGTTAATTTAACCGACTTAAAAAAAGAAGATCTTAGGTACCTATATGAAAATGCAACTGTATTTTCTTATGCGATTTCTATGCTGTCTGTTTAGTGAACATTAAAAATGTTGCAAAATAGTTTCAATAGACGGTTCACCCTCTGACTACACCATAAGGAAACACAGGTGTGATGCACACATGCAAAATGTTTTGACATATTTCCAAGTAGGAAATGTACCTAATTAGATTAGTTTTTAGATTGGAATTGTTACTAATGCTTTTTAAGATCAGCACAAACGTAGACAAAATCCAATGTACGGCAGGGAATTCCAAAAATATGTATTGTTCTGGTAACTAAATAATTAAGAAAACAGGTCTCTCGATCGGACCTCCGACCGAATAATAGGGATCTAAGTTCTGTAAGTGTTAACCGTAGTTATTATATTATTATAAGGATTCTGCTTACCTGCCTAATATTTGCAATTTCAACAAGTACGCCATTATCTGGGGATGAGTTTGCATAAACTATGCAGTCAAACAATAACATCTCCGAAGACAACCGCCAATACGATTTAGACTTCGTCGGCAACATATATGCAGAATGCCCCGTTAATAACATCCATAATAAGTTATAATTCAATAAGTGAATCATAAATCCAATCGTTTTGTATTTCGTAAAACCGGGTACTCACTAGCGAACCGTAACCGTAACATGCGTGATACCAGTAACGAGGTTCTAGTGTGTACGTACGCGTGTTACAGTTACGGCTCACGACGTCTCCAAAACGTTTTCACCGAGCTTACCCATTTTGCGAGCTGTAACTGTAACCAAACAGAACCATTTGATTCGCGGCCAAAACCGATAATTGTCGCTCGTGTAGCATTCATTGCAGGCTCCCGAACCACATACACCACTATGTCTTTGGCAACAGTAACGGTTACAGTTAGGTACGTGCAACGATATAGGTTCAGAAATGAGTACGCTGTAAACGTCGGCTCACTGGAAGCCTTACGCGTACCTGCTCACAACAGGTTTGCGAACCACGTACACGTACACTGTGTTTTTTGGTTACAGTACATGCAACGGGTACAGTTACAGTAAGCTAGTGAGTACCCGGCTTAAGTCACATTTCCCCTTTTCATGACATTTGTCGCAAGGTATTTGATTTGGTCGGATAATCAATTAATGTTATTAGGTACCTACCCGAAAACATACGATTCGCTTGTCTACATTTATTTATATACCTGAAAAACATGCATAAAGTGTAAAAATATAAATACTTTTATTTGTTGTTTAAAATGCGACATAAAACCTTTAACATAATTACGTTCAATAGAACGTTCATCGACATCCGTCATAAAATCGCCGTGTTGAAGAAAAAAGGAACTATCTCTAAATAATCATTGACCGAAAAAGAACCTTTATGTCCAAGGTTACCTTATGAGTTAAGGTTAGGTTTTACGTGGCATACACAATAGTAGTTTTAACTCATTCCGAATCATTTCAAAAATAAATGTGAGTCTTTACTATAAAACTTTAAAGTATGATATCTCGGCTCCGATATAATTTAGCTATATGCATTATGCACTCCATAATAAAATAAGTTTATTTTAAATTGCTCTTTTAAATTTTATCACTTTTATGAGTGGCCGCCAAAATTTAAAAACGACGCCAACTTTACCCAAACCCCTTTAATCACATTATGTAATATTTTTTCTCTTGTTTTTTCTTACTTACAGTAATAAATTGTTGCAATTAAAAAAGTCGCAGTCCTTTGAAATTGTTCGACACTTCATATCGTTCACCCTGTAAGAAGATAAGAGCATAGTTATGTACACGTATATTGCGGAATGTAGCATTGATACAAACTTAATATTTGGTTAAACGATGCGATCACAATGTTATTATGTAGTAAAAAAACTAAAAGTCTGGCTTGGCGTTTAAGTTGATATATGGACACTTAAATCTCCTTAATTAAAATAAGAACACACAAAAGAATTGGTAACTGTTGATGTTAGTCTTGTGGATTTGCCCCTTTACCTACCTAATCTGTTTAAAATTATTGACTATCTTTCCAGTTATAGTACTCAAAGTTCTTAATTTAATTCCCAGGTTACCCGGAAGTAGCCCTCCACTTCGTAAAAGACGCCCGAACCAGGCTGTCCCTGGCCCTCCAGTGTGGGAACATAGAAGTGGCCTTAGAGGCCGCCAAGAGTTTAGACGAGAAGGCTTCCTGGGACAAGCTAGCTGAAGCTGCCTTGCAGACTGGCAACCATCAGGTAATAACTATACTCAAAACTTTAAGTTCGCGCCACGATTTTGATACCAAAACGACTTTTAGGGCTATCATTTTTCCAGCATTTAAATAGACACTTGTTTTCAACTAATATATGACTGATTTTTGAGTTATTCCTTTTTAATTAACCGTTACTAACAGCTCTGACAACTGAGGCAGATGTGGCAGCTTTTGGCAGTCATGCCTTCGCAGTGTTAATACTAAAGATTATCAAAATATTACAATTTCACTTGCCTATGAATTAGTATCGGATCCGATGTAAAAAATTGTTCAGAATTTATGGGAAATGAATGTTAAATAGCTCTTGAATCAGTAAGATATCGATAGAAAAAATATTTTGCTGTTAACACTGAAAAAATGATCGCTCGAAAGTCTATTTTATATCGAAACTAGCGACCGCCTCGGCTTCGCATGGGTACTATTACATAAAAACCTTCCTCTTGAATTACACTACCTATTACTAGTATTTATTTACCAAAGAGCGAACTACTACATCAAAGTTAAAACTAGATAAAAAAAATTATTAAAAACTACTACCTATTAAAAAAATCTCATCAAAATCCGTTGCGTAAAGATTTAAGCGTACAAAGGGACATAGGGACAGAAAAAGTGACTATTTTATACTATGTAGTGATGGTGGAAGTTAAACTTTTGACTGGTACTGTACACCACTCCGTAAAAGACGCACCAGGCTGTCCCTGGCGCTCCAGTGTGGGAACATAGAAGTGGCCTTAGAGGCCGCCAAGAGTTTAGACGAGAAGGCTTCCTGGGACAAGCTAGCTGAAGCCGCCTTGCAGACTGGCAACCATCAGGTAATAACTATACCGGTCAAAACTTTAAGTTCGCACCACGATTTTGATACCAAAAAGACTTTTGGGGCTATCATTTTTCCAGCACTTAAGGCACTGGTCTCACCGCGAGCTACTAAGCTATGAACTATGGGCTATAAACACGATCAAAAGAAACCATCACTCCCGTGTAAATAAAAGAGGACACGGCGATACTCACCTAGCTATCAGCTGCTATCACCGCCGGGCGAGTTTCGCCGTGTCTCTTTTTTGCGATCTTGAAGACATAGGTTGAAATCAGAGTTGAATGAAGAGACACGACGATACCCGGCGGTGATGGCTGATAGCTGGGCGAGTATCGCCGTGTCTCTTTTATTTACACGGGAGTGATGGTTTCTTTTGATCGTGTTTATAGCCCATAGTTCATAGCTTAGTAGCTCGCGGTGAGACCAGTTGCCTTAAGTAGACGCTTGTTTTCAACTAATATGTGACTGATTATTGAGTTATACCTTTTTAATTAACCGCTAACAGCTCTGACAACTGAGGCAGCTTTTGGCAGTCATGCCCTCGCGGTTCATACTAAAGATGATCAAAAAATCACAATTTCACTTGTGGATCCAATGTAAAAAAAAATTGAGAATTTATGGGAAATTAATATGTAATAGCTCTTGAATCAGCAAGATATCGATAGAAAAAAAAAATTTGCTGTTAACACTGAAAAAATGATCGCTCGAAAGTCTATTTTATATCGAAACTAGCGACCCGTCCCGGCTTCGCATTGATACTATACCTACATAAAAAACTTTCTCTTGAATTACTCTACCTATTAAAAAAATCTCATCAATATCCGTTGCGTAGTTTTAAAGGTTTAAGCGTACAAAGGGACTTAGGGACAGGAAAAGTGACTATTTTATACTATGTAGTGATGGTGGAACTTAAACTTTTGACTGGTACTGTACACCTCCACTTCGTAAAAGAGGCCGCACCAGGTTGTCCCTGGCGCTCCAGTGTGGGAACATAGAAGTGGCCTTAGAGGCCGCCAAGAGTTTAGACGAGAAGGCTTCCTGGGACAAGCTAGCTGAAGCTGCCTTGCAGACTGGCAACCATCAGGTAATAACTATACCGGTAGAAGTGGCCTTAGGGATCATCCATTAATTACGTCACACCAATTTTATGATTTTTGACCCCTCCCTCCCCCCTTGTCACACTTCGTCACAATTAACTACACCCTCCCCCCTTAGTGTGACGTCACATGTAGATTTTTAGTTTAAGGTAAAAATTACAACATCACTTTTTAAGTAACTTTTTATTAGGATTGCTTAAAATTATTCGTAAAATGAACGTACGAGAAAATTTACTTATTCTTCCTCCGACCAAGTATTTTGGATTTTCTATTCTGTTATGTTCATGTATTCATCTATGTGAGGATTGTGACGTCACAAACCTAGAACTCCTCCCTCCCCCTGTCACGATATGTCACATTTTGTGGACCCCCTCCCTCCCCCTTGAGGTGTGACGTAATTAATGGATGATCCCTTAGAGGCCGCCAAGAGTTTAGACGAGAAGGCTTCCTGGGACAAGCTAGCTTAGGCCGCGTTGCAGACTGGCAACCATCAGGTAATAACTAGTGCTTGAATAAATAAAATCTTTTTTTTTTATTTTTTTTTTAATTTTTTTTTTTTTATTTGTTTTTTTTTTTTTTTTTTTGGCTGCGCACGGGTACTATACCTACATAAAAACCTTCCTCTTGAATTACTCTACCTATTAAAAAATCTCATCAAAATCCGTTGCGTAGAAAAGTGACTTTTTATACTATGTAGTGATGGTGGAACTTAAACTTTTGATTGGTACTGTACACCACTCCGTAAAAGACGCCCGAACCAGGCTGTCCCTGGCGCTTCAGTGTGGGAACATAGAAGTGGCCTTAGAGGCCGCCAAGAGTTTAGACGAGAAGGCTTCCTGGGACAAGCTAGCTGAAGCCGCCTTGCAGACTGGCAACCATCAGGTATCTACATTAAATAACTATACCGGTCAAAACTTTAAGTTCGCACCACGATTTTGATACCAAAAAGACTTTTGGGGCTATCATTGTTCCAGCATTTAAGTAGACACTCTTGTGACGCGGTGGTGGCTTAGTGGTTTAGACGTTTGACTTTCAATTCGGGCGAAGAAATTCAAAGGTGTATGTAAAGTTCCCAACCCGCTTAGGGCCAGCGTGGAGACTATAGCCCAATCCTTCTCATATATGAGAGGAGGCCTGTGCCCAGCAGTGGGACATTATATAGTAGGGTGGTCCTTATTTTTACAATTTTGTAGGATGTTCGAACTAATAAAGGTGATCTTTGCTCTCCCGATTGCAATTTTCTATAGGGCACCCTCTCATTTTGTTATTTGATAAGTAAACCATATTTGTTTTTTTTTTCAATTATTATAAACAAACATTAGGGGTCGCTACCGAAGTAATAAAAAAGCGACTAATCATTTTGCCTTTCTATAACTTCGTACTTCGGTAGCGATGCCACTATAACCAAAAAATCTTGCGGTTGGAATGTCTCTTGTATTTGACAGTGACACTTGACATGTCACCGATTTTCTTATTTGTTTGAAACATCACTTGTGACGTCATTTAGCTGATTCTTGACGTTTGTAACTTACGCTCTTTCTGCTCGAAGTAATAATAAAAGAGGATTTTCTCACTAAATTTGCAATTTAATTGAAAAAAAAAATACGTGTCTCTTTTAATATTGACTTTTTTCAAAACAGACAATAAAAACTACCACCCTTTAAACTGTAACCAATTTTCTTCAACAGATCGTAGAGATGTGCTACCAACGCACGAAGAATTTCGACAAACTATCCTTCCTCTACCTCATCACCGGTAATCTCGATAAACTACGGAAGATGATGAAAATCGCGGAGATCAGGAAGGATACTTCGGCGCAGTTCCAAGGGGCTTTGCTTTTGGGCGACGCTGCTGAAAGAGTCAGGCTACTTAAAGGTGCTGGGCAGGTGAGACAACATTACATTTTTTTGCAGTGAAAGGTTGCTAACAAAACACATAAATAGACCCTGGATTGTTGTCGCGGTGACGTCACAATAGGGTGATTTGGGGAGTAAATGGAACGGTAGAACAAAATGATACATAGATTATAAGATGAGATAATATTAGAAATGACATATTGTGTACATACATACATACATAATAATACATACATAATGAATACGAGATTGTACTTATTATTGTATGGTATAAATATAGCAAACAGTTTATTTCTAAGGTCAAATTTTATACTGGTTTATACATATATTTTGCATACATTGATAAAATTAAGTCTAATATTAAGTATGTTCCATTTACTGAACAGCGGAATGAAATTATTATTCGACCGGTCAGTTTTTTTTCAAAAGCTAGTAAACTTTATATATAAAAAAAAATTCACTGGAAAATTTTTATTGTGAATTTATTCATATTTATTCCTGTACCTACCTATAGTACCTATAGTAAATAAAATTATGTTTTCTTTTGTGAAACTAATATAAATTTTTATATCATCTTATAATTTATGTATCATTTTGTTCAACCGTTCCTTTGACTCCCCAAATCACCCTATTGTGACGTCACCGCGACAACAATTCGGGGTCTACACATAAACACAGGTTAGCAGTCATGGGCACAATTTGGTTTGTTTAGATTTTGACTTAAAGAATAATCCAGAAAATTAATTGCATTGAAATTGGACAATTGCTCCATAAATTATATCGCCTTCTTTACAAACGTAAACTTGATAATGTATTCTCTTTCTGTGGGCTATTTATCAAAAGCTTGTAACTTGTAATACAAGAGGAAGCCCTTATCAAATTAATGGCGATAAAAAGAGACTTCCTCTTATATTACAAGTTATTAGTACATTGTGCATCAAGGGAGGTAAGTACGGAATTACTAACGAGAGTGTTAGAAGCCCGACGCCGTTAGGCGGAGGGCTTTTATGATTTTAGTTAGTATTCCGCTTACCGACCGTGATGCATACAATGTTTTTCATCACACTTGACAACCAAAAAATAAGTTTTAAGACATAATATTATTAAATGACGTAATGACATTTCTATTACTCCCTAGGGAATTTCACTTTTCTATTACTCCCGCTACGCGCGCAAGCAATGGTGCGCTTAGACAGCAAGTGTGATGAAAAAGCTTTTGATAACCAGGCCCCTGCTCTCAACTTGACTGGCTTCCTATCCGTCAACGACGTAATATTCGCATAATTTATTTTCCGTTCTTAATGACCAGAGCCCGGAAAATCCAAAGCAAAACAAAAAAACTGTCGCAATCAAACTAGGGTGAGAAACATTTTTTTTTATCGATATCGAGTTAGTTTAAATATCAACCACATCCCTTTCGAACCGTTTTAAGATACAAATAATAATTATCTACAGAGACACAACTTATATTTTATCGCTGTCATACAAAATGAAATGACGATAATGAGATTCAATGTCTTATGGAGTATTAATTTTCTGAAGTGTCTATTATTTTCAATGTAGTTGATTACCTCTTTGTCACCCGTCTACGGCTAAGCTAAAAGGGAAGGGTTATGACTTGATACAAAATATAAGTTACGTTGTTTTTAAGATGAAATGACACATATAAAACAAACCCTTAACTTACTACTTCTTTTGCCTTTGGCTTGAATTATTATAAATAATGTAACCTAAACTTATCGCTATAATTTTAAGACAAAACTTACTTTAAAACAAATTAAAAATCCTTGATTTAAATTTATTGGAAACGATTCTTCGACAGAACGACTTGTCGATGAAATGAAAATACGTGAATCGTTGACTGTGAAACAATATTCGATTAAATGCGGAAAAAATAGCCAAAACAACAACAACTTCTTTACTATACTGGTGTTATGTCTTACTCCTAAATGAATGATTAGTGACACTTCAATCCCTCTCACGACACTCACTAGAAGTTTGGATAATATTTTTTCTCAAACTTGCTACGGAATGTTGATGTTACTTACTTTAAATTAAACCCGGAAATATTATGTATCCGGTGGCATATGCTAAGATGATATGTAAAGAGATTTCATGTATTTATTTCACACCTAGGACTGCAAACAAACCGTCTTTTGTTTTGAAACGTCAAATTGTGACATCTTGACATTCAGCCACAGAAAAAAAATAACCTAAGAATTAATGCCTATACCACCAGGTAAAAGGATACCTCAAACAGATTAAAAAAAAAGTTAGGCGCGAATGTTTTTTTTAATGTTGTACGATACTGTACTATTGGTTTATTTACAAATCAAATAGTATGGTTCGGCGAAATCAGTTCGTTTTATTTCATGGCAAGTTTGAGAAAAGCACTATACAAATCTCGGCGAGAAACAGGGTTACAGGCCGCGTATCCCTATCTGGCCTCAGTTCCTTCGGCCAGATATATCTACTTGGCCTGTAACCCTTCGTTTCCCGTATCTTGACATCTGTAAGGTAGGGGCTTAATGTTGTGTTCACGACCATGTAAATGACAAATAAAAGTACGGGAGTAGAAAAAATACTAACGCGTGATTACAAAAAAATGAGAATCATATTCCCTAGACCTCAAAATTAAACTAGTCACATAAATGACATAGTTTGTTCATGAACTTGTAGCGATGTCTCAGAGGTTCTTAAAATTAGCTTTCTTAATTTTTTAAAGTATTTCCGTTTTTGACGAAATGGAGTTGAAAGAATAAACTGTAAAAAATGTCTTGGACATATTTAAATTTTAAACTTAAACATGAAGAAACCTAAGTAAATAGGAAAATTTCATTAATAAAAGTGTTTGCTTATCCCCTCCTTATAGAATCCTTACATCCCCTGGCAACAGCTTACAGAAATGGTAACAGCAAATCAGCAAACATAATGACCAAGGAAAGACTAAACAAACAGAATTGTAATTTTAATCATTATGATTCCACCAGCCCACAAGTTGCCATAAAAAATTAAGTTTGTACATGGCTCCCATGCTTGTTGATGTTTTAAAAACATTGGTTTAGAATGTAGCAAGACGAAAAGAAAACCAGAATACTTTGATCTGTAAAAATATTTTTTTCTTCACAGTCTTACTGGATGACTTGAAATTATAGAAAAAAATGATTAATTTCATCAAGGAGTGGAAATCCAAAACCTCAAATATTTTCAACCATTTTGTTGTATGGGAGATTTTTTTGCATTAATGTATTAATTTAGTATTTAAACAATTGGAAATTTGAAATTTTTTGTGCAGTTGTGTAAATGGGTCAAAACATATGTACCCAAAAGAAAAAAAGAAGCCGTCCAACACTCTAGTCCAGACATTGGGTTTAACATTTGACGAAAATCTTACCATGAACCGTATCTTAAATTCTATTAATGGTGTCGTAAATAGCCGTTACGTGTAAATAGCCTAAGGACATCCAATCATTAAAAATAATAAACAAGATATATTTTTTACGCCTCTGAATCAATTCTCATTTTTTTGTAATCACCCGTTATAACATAATTTTCCACAGCTATCGCTAGCCTACCTCACAGCAGCGAACCACAAGCTAGACGAAGAGGCCGAAGCCCTAAAGTCGCAGCTGGAGGCCGCGGGGGCCCCGGTACCGGAAGTGAAGCTGCAGCGGAAGTTGCTCCGCCCTCCGCTTCCGGTCCACAAGTCGCAGCCTAACTGGCCTCTGTTGGCTGTCTCCAAGTAAGTATTTTTATTTAAAATCGGCTTGCTCATGGGCACAGACTAGCCGAGGGCAGAGACGCGGCCTGCGATGGAGTGAATTTGCCCAGAAGGTGCCTGTTCACCCTTGACTTGAAGGTTGACGGGTTATATGATCTCGGAAATATAGACGCCGGCAGGGAACTTCACTCCTTGGCAGTACGCATAAGGAGAGAAGACGAGAAGCGCTTCGTGCGAATAAATGTATGGAAATAGTACATTACGACGCAAGTGCGAAAAACATGAAATTCAAAACGAGTGGCGATGTTTTAAATCGACACGAGTTACGAATTTTGTTTTTGCACGTGTCTCGTACGACGTTTTTAGTACAGATGGCCCTCCGAAGTTTTGGACCTGACGTAAAATGACCCAGTTCTCGCACTAGAGCCTAAAAAAGGCACCATCTGTACTAAAAATTTATAACTCGTGTCGATTTAAAACACTCCCTATCCGTCGTGTTTTAAAACATCGCCACTCGTTTCGAATTTCATGTTTTTCGCACTTGTGTCGTAATGTACTATTTCGTCACACTTGCTGTCTAAGCGCGCCATTGCTTGCATGCATAGCAGGAGTAATAGAAAAGTGAAATTCTCTAGGGAGTAATAGAAATGTCAGTACATCATTTAATAATATTTTGTCTTAAAAGTTATTTTTTTGTCGGCAAGTGTGATGAAAAACATTGTATGCATCATGGTCGGTAAGCGGAATACTAATTCGAGTCATTAAAATCCCTCCGCTTACGGCGACGGGCTTCTAACAATCTCGTTAGTAATTCCGTGCTTACCTCCCTTGATGCACATTTGCACAATGTATCTATTTTACAAAATTCCTTATACAAACGCCAATTTCATACGTAATGATCTAATATTTAATTAGTATCTGAGCCTCGATAACCACACTTTAGACGAGGCCGAAATCCTATAACTTCAACTACAATCCCTTTTATTCCGGCTTCATATAGTAACGTATAATTTTTCGCACAGGTCCCTATTCGAAGTGGCGAGTGCGGCGCGCGCGGGAGGCCTCGACACCGTCGTGGGGGACCGCGGCCGACGAGCCGCTCG
>JALPQI010019345.1:0-17853 GCA_025490895.1 Thaumatotibia leucotreta
AGAAATGTTACGTACATCGGCATCGTCTTACTATAGACGGATGTCGAAGATGTTTGTTTTATTCATAAATGTGGCTGCGCATTTGTGCTATAATTGGGTTATTTACATCCTAAGGAACACGTGTGTACAAGAATATAAAAAAAATATGTTTTTTTATTATATTTCTCAGACTACAAAGTTTAGTACTCAGGGTACCTTGTCACGCTATGTCTTAAAAGCGTTTAAAATTTGAATAATTTTGTCAATATATCCGTCGCGGCGTAGTCAAATGCCCTCTTTTTAACATAGATCGGCCTAAAGCAAAAATGATTGAAATCATAAAACTAATACAATTTATCAAATGTTTTTTATAAGAAGACATTAACCCATATATGCCCGATATCGACCCATTGAAATAAACTGGTATCCTATACATCATAGAGTTCATCTCAATAACTAGTTCTGGGCATATATGGGTTAAACTTATTTATGTAACTCTTGTATTGAACGTAGAATCATAACTATTAACATTAATTTAAAATATGTTTGCCAATCAAAGCGGAGAGCTAGCGAAGGGCCGGGTAGCGAAGTATATTTCTCCTACTAAAACCACACCAAGGTCACGTCACGAGGTGTTTCTCTATTTATATAGGTAATAATTTTATTTATTATCATCATAATCATCATCATCATCAGCCTATGATAGTGCACTGCTGGACGTAGGCCTCTCCTATTAACTATGCGTTTAGACGCATTAGGAGGTAAATGCCCATAATCGCCACGCTGGGTAAGCGGATTGGCGATCGCAGTAATGTGTCCACTATGATGACGCTGCTGCCCATCATCAATCTTTAATCAAGTATGGCCAGTGACACTTCAATCCCTTAGTCGACTCTTACGACACCCGCAGGAGTAGTTGGGGTGGTGACAAATGTATTCTTTCTTTCTGCCGTCACCACACGGCCAATAATTTTATTGTTGATCTCGAATTTAGTCAATGGAAACTTGAGCTGTGATTTTAGTTGTTTGACGTGTATAATTAATAGTTATTATTATATTGATTAAAAGATCTAAGACTTAATAGATCATAAAGTAGGTGCAGTTATGTATCCCCCCGTGGGGTGCCCACCTGGTCGTGGTGGAGGGGCTCAGTAACCGTGGACTGGTCACCCACGGTTAAGCGAAGAGGCACCCAGGGGCGGCCAGTTTTGGGCCGCCGGCTGGCCCGAGGAGGACGCTCCAAGCGGGCTTGGTGAGCCCGCTTAGGACGCGTGGAGGTGGATCGCAGAGGAAGAGGAGTGTCGGTGTTGTCGTTGCCGCTCTCCCTATCCTCTGCGGCCGAGGTGGGATCGCAGGGGGAGAGGCGTGATGGAATTACGGAGCGCCACTCTCCCTATCCCCTGCGATCTTGGCGGGGCTCCGCCGTAACGGCGTCGGCGGGGCTGCAGAGGAAGAGGAGTGTCGGTGTTGTCGTTGCCGCTCGCCCTTTCCTCTGCAGCCGAAGTGTGGTCGGCGGCATAACCCTAGACCTTATATGCCGCCGGGTACCGGGAAATATTCCGGCACCCAAGGTCTCCTTGTGACGGTCTCGGGAGGGTCCGCCACAATACATAATGGAGACCGAGGAGGAAGGCGCGCTCAACCATCTGGCGCGTCCAGCGTGGAGGGTCTTCGGACACGGACACCCGCGATGGAGCTGCTCGGAAGCAGCTGCCGCCGGTGGGGTCGCGAATGTGTGCGAGAGCGTTCTTGTGACCCCGCCAAAAGGCGATGAGGTGGCATGTGGGGGGTTTTTTAGTGGGTATTCCGTAGGCCTCATTAGCCAAACGGGAGTCCCACATAACCGTTCGGATCCCCTCCCGCACCCGGGCGGTATGCGTAAAGCATTTCTCCCCCCCTAAACAAAAAAAAAATAATAAGGTGCAGTTATGTATGTAATTGGGTATTTTATCCTAGTTTTACTCTATTTCTTTAAGATAATGACTTATCGTGACAAGATACCCAGTTTATAGTCCAAGAGCCAGTGAACCCTGACAGTAACGGTCATCCTGTAAGGTTAGAAATTTGTATATTAACGGTTTATGGAATTCTAAGAGCAATAGCCATGACCTGGCAGGCGTCAGCCCTGCACGTCATCAGGCCCTTTATTTTTTGAACTGTTAAGTAAATTGGATTTCAAAATTTGTTTCTGTAAGCTTGAAAATTTTATAGGATAAAGTTAATTTATTGTACATGTTAAAAATAAATTGACAGGCGATTACAATAAGCAGAAGTATATGACAGATCGAATAGAAAACGCACAGTTGATGAGGTAAAATAAACTTCATCCTGTATACTCGAAATTTTTATATGTCTTCAAATAAACGTCTCAGAGTAAGTATGTACAATGCCAGGCGGTTTTGAACAGCATAAGACCTTGCCAGGCGAGGTGACAGTTAAGTAAATTGGGTTTCTTAACTTGTTTCTGTAAGTTTGAAAATTTAATAGGATAAAGTTTATTTCTTGTACATCTTAAAAACAAATTGACAGGCGATTACAATAAGCGTATGTGACAGATCAATTAGAAAACGCACAGTTGATGAGGTAAAATAAACTTCATCCTGTATACTCGAAATTTTTGTATGTCTTCAAATAAACGTCTCAGAGTAAGTATGTACAATGCCAGGCGGTTTTGAACAGCATAAGACCTTGCCAGGCGAGGGGACAGTTAAGTAAATTGGGTTGCTTAACTTGTTTCTGTAAGTTTGAAAATTTAATAGGATAAAGTTTATTTATTGTGTACATCTTAAAATTAAATTGACAGGCGATTACAATAAGCAGAAGTATATGACAGATCGAATAGAAAACGCACAGTTGATGAGGTAAAATAAACTTCATCCTGTATACTCGAAATTATATGTCTTCAAATAAACGTCTCAGAGTAAGTATGTACAATGCCAGGCGGTTTTGAACAGCATAAGACCTTGCCAGGTGAGGGGACAGTTAAGTAAATTGGGTTTCTTAACTTGTTTCTGTAAGTTTGAAAATTTCATAGATAAAGTTTATTTATTTAAGCCTCCTATTAGTAAAATGTAAAATTTTATGGTTTACACGACTAAAACAGAACTTTTTATAAATAAAAATATATTGATTTCTGCAATAATTATACAAAATAACATTTTGTTACAAATATTTTTTGCAAGGTACTAAAATAGTGCCTTTACATTTAAGTTACTACGTAAAGTTTAGTAAATGCCGTGACAAGTTACCCTAGTTACGTTTCCATACAAAAGTTTCGACCGGGTCACTAAACTTTATCGATTAAAAAAAATGCTTTAATGTTATCTCGATGACACCATTGTGGCACACTATGCTAAACATAGTTAAATTATGTGATATATCATCGATATACAAATAATTTTGTTGATTTTTAATTTTATAAGTGATATTTTTTGTTATTGTTAAAAAGTGCGGTAAATATTAAATTTATTGTTAATTATGGAATTTATTTTATTCAATTATCCCAAAACTGCCGTGCAATTCCTAAACCACAGTAACTGACAAAAGTCGATTTTGAGATAATAGCAAAAACAGTTTTAAAGTAATATATTTTCCAAGATTTGATAGTTATTGAGATTTTTTTTTGACAGAAATAAAGTATTAAAATCATACAATATGATAAATTTAAAAATAAGTGCTTCTGCATTTTCTAAAATTAAATATCTGCCGTGCAATTCCTAAACCACAGTAACTGCCAATTTTCCGATTTTTGGTTTATTGGTGATCTATAATCAGCAAATCAAAACGCATAATCCCAATCGATCGGTTTTTAATTTGGGAAACTGGAATATGGAAACTCGAAACCCCAAAAGCAGTAAGTGAGTAGTTTTTCCTGCACAATGCAATATAAAACGCAGTAAAATGGTCTACGGCTACGGTTTTTGGGCTGATACTGACTAAAACGCAGTACATTAGTAGATTTTCATGATTTTTAGCATGTAAACTCATAGTATCTCGTTTATAAAGAAACTAATTAAAACCCAGTATACAATTTTTGTGCTAAAAGTGTTGTACTGCGTTTCCAGTTTCATAGATTAATAAGCCTAATTACTAGTTAAGACGCAGTAGGAATAGAATAACGATATTTAAAGTGGTACACTACTGTTCAAATAAGTATCGTATTGCCATCTAAACTGCAGTAACAAGTTCATTCATGTACAAATTATGCTGTATGTTGTATTAATTTCAATAGCAATAATACTAGCTAAAGGACAGTAGCACCCCAAGGGGCTGCAGTTTAGGCAGTATTTTTATGTTATTTGACTATTTTAACTGCATTTAGACGTTTATTTTAAGTGGCAAATTCGAGTTACGAGTAGTTCCATCTCGGACGTCCCTTGAAGAGGGCTTATAGTGATATCCTTAGAATATCCTGTTTAAGGTAGTAAAATAATTCTTGACCTGTTTACAATTTAAAACAACCAAGGTGTCGTCTGTTGATAACCCAATAAAAACTTATATAGTTAAACACATAAAGGTATTATTACCTAATTATTAGGTTCTTAAAAGACAATTATACGAATACCGCCAATACGAGTCAATAATCGAGTATTTAGAAATTTACCTGTTTTGGGATTCGATACGATTGCTACATACTTTTTGGTTTAAGTTTCTTAATATGGTAATTTCAGATGCATTTAAAAAAATTCTTTATGATAGTTTAAATTCAAAGCTAAACATAAAATATAAATATATACTATAACATAAAATGTAAATTCTTAATAATTTCGTTAATGAATTGCTACATAAAATATATACGGTACTTATTATTATATTAGTCATGGATATTTAAGGGACGTTAATTAACATCAAAACAATTAACTTTCACTAAAAATAAAAAATAAAACATTTACCGAACAAAAAAGAATATTATACTTTATTTTCTAAATAATCATATCCTGTAAAGATGTTTGTTTAACACTGTCTGTCATAGCCTTATTAAAGGCCTCCACAAACCGGCCGGCAGTTGTAGAATTATGACCAATGAGGTTTCATTTCTTTATCTTATTAACAGGGTGCTTTAACGAAGCAAATTTGTTTCCTAGTTTTCTCCAAAAAAACATAACAAAACCTATAACGTGTCATACATAAATATATTGCAGGTGGAGCGGAGTACTATTGTAGTAATAGATCATTATTAATGATAATTTATTCTTTACTAGGGTTTCGCATTATAATATACAGTATTCTAAAGACTTTTTGATTTATAACTGACACGAATACGTAAGAAATTATATTTTTTAAAATTAATCGTAGAAGTGCTACGCCATAATCAGTCGTGACCTTACTCATTGAAATCAATGTAAGGCTAAATATAATGTGCCATTTGCTATGACTACAACCGATAATGGTACCTAAAGTTGATTGTTATTTCATTGCTTAAGAAAATGTGGTAATAAACCTGATTTTTTGTCTAATTTTTGTATTATTGACGACAAATCCTAAATAAACTGCGTTTTCCAAGTAACTTTTAAATCGTTTTTTACTTCCTTCTGTGTCTCACATTGGCATGAAACTTGGTAAGCGTGTTTGAATATCTTAATAATAAAATAATGTAATGCTGTTACAAAGTTTTGTTGTATTTTAATTACTTTATTTAAAAAAAACTATATTTTACTGCTGTGAATGAAGTTATTTATAGACAACGATATGCACTAGTAGATGGTTAATAGATAAGCTTGAGAGCTAAACAGAAGTATTTACCTGAGAAGTTTTAAAACCAAATTAACTCAACCCTGCCAACCTTAAGAAAGATTTTAATAGAAATAGACAACGATACGTATAATGGCGCATATCTCAAAAGAATAATGCTAAGGTAATATTACAAAATGGCGTGACAAATTTCTAACTTCTTATTTCATGTGCCTAGTTTTCATCGGCTAATACTGATACTTAAACTTGCAAAACTTGGTGCGGATGAAAGTCTCTCGCTGAATTTGTGTAAAACTCTCTTTAAATAAGAGCGCCCGCTTGAAATGTAATATTTAATAAAATATTAACCAAATATAAAATTATTAAAAAAAATAATATTGTGTTTATATGTTTAAGCCATTTGTTTCATTCATAATATAGTATTATTAAAAAGTATAGGACGATTTGTTACAGAGAATATATTCATAAAAGTACAAAAACAAGCCAAAACATAGTTCGCTACAATAATTTCACAAAATATTAGGCAGTAAAAATGGCGTCTAGTTAAAATTGTCTAGAGAAATGATTTCTTTAAAACAAACTTTCTAAAGAATAATCTGTAGTATAGCTCTAGTAAATGATAAGACTATTTTTACTTGTTGCAAACCAAACTTCCTAGTCGAGGAATAAACTGGTTTATGAGTGGTTTAAGATTACCTATAAACTGCCATTTTTGTATACTGTTTTAACTTCTCACAGCATTTCTAGACATCAATCAGAGAACTGGCATTTTGAGTGCGTTGTGTATCAATTTGGATGGATTAATGCAGAACGAATTCAAGAAGTTACCTTCTTAAAGAAATTTGTTTTTTATTTGTTGACAATATGAAATAATGTAATGGTATAGTCGCAACTTTGCGCCGCCGGCGTGCGCGCGTGCGGAGTAGTCGCGAGACGCACGTCTTGACATGTTGAATTGTTTGGTGTATCCACGGTTCACGCGGCCGATTTGTAGCTGGTTTAATGTGTTATGTTTAGTTTTATCAGTGTATTTGAAGAGGGCGGAAAGTTTATTTTTTGTGGATCGTATTAAATTAGGTAGATATATCTAAATTATCATATTCGTACCTATCTGTATAAAGTTTCCCCGATTTCTAAGAATGAACATTTGACACGCATTGTTTATTTATTTATAGGTAGATGGAACCATTTTGTAATTAAAATTATTGTCTAATCTTTATTTATTATTTTAATAATCTTACCCGCTTAATGAAATTCATGAGTCGCAAATCAGAATCGGAACTCCTTTTGCTCCTTCTCTGTATTTTCTTCTATTTTTAAATATTTGCTGATTCTCCGACGAAAGCCACCAGATCTTTTAATTTGTTTTACTGTCTACATTGCATAAAGCCAGCTGATCTAGTAAAATTGCACTTATTTACATTATCTTTAAGCAAATAAACACTGGAACCACTATTTCACTAACATGTTATTAGACTTACTGAAAGATATCTACAAAAGTAGTTTATGTAGACTTTAGTCTTTTTATAAACAAACATAATAATACCACTAGCTAATACGGAATATCTGTAGAAAGTAAAATCTTAACATTTACCATCTTATCTAATAAAATACTGGAAAATAGGTACCTTTAGGCTTTATTAACTATTTATAGAACAATATGTCCTAAGATAATCGTCATACCTAAAAATGTACTTAAAATACGTGTTCTATAGATCAAATCATCTAAAAAAAATCAAATATTAGAAAAGATATACTATAAGGATACTTTTTCTTCATAGAAACAATTTATAGAAAGCCCTTATCTAAAAATAAACTGCGAATAGACTATCAATAGATAAATTCGTTTTAAGCCTTCAGGCCCATGTTACTTGGGAAGGTACCAGTATCGGTTGTAATCATAGCAAATGGCACATTATATTTAGCCTTACATTGATTTCAATGAGTAAGCTCACGACTGATTATGGCGTAGCACTTCTACGATTAATTTTAATAAATATAATTTCTTACGTATTCGTGTCAGTCATAATTCAAAAAGTCTTTAGAATACTGTTTATTATAATACAAAACCCTATTTAAGAATAAATTGTCATTAATTATGACCTATAACTACAATAATACTCCTGGAGTATATTTATGTATGACACGTTACAGGTTTTGTTATGTTTTTTGGAGACAACTAGGAAACAAATTTGCTTCCTTAAAGCACCCAGTTAATAAGATAAATAAATGAAACCTCTTTAGTCATAATTCTAGAACCGCCGGCCGGTTTGTGGAGGCCTTTAATAAGGCCATGACATACAGTGTTAAACGAACATCTTGACAGGATATTACATAGGGGATGATTATTTATATAGAATAGTTATTTATTATACAAGGGGGCAAAGTTGTTGTTTAACTGTCGTGCCAATATTGAGACCTGAGCTAGCGAAAGATTCCAAAATTGAGCCACGAGCGTAGCGAGTGGTTCAAAAACTGGAATCTTGAGCATTGCGAAGGTCTCAAGGCACGAGAGTTGAACAAACTTTGCCGCCAAGTGTAATACAACTTTTTTCCCCTCACTATCGCGAGGAAATATGATTACAAATCTCATCCAAATGTAAATTAACTTTAAGAAACTATTGAAAACTCAATGTCGAAACGTATCGTAGAATAGAGTTACTTATGGAATTTAAATATTGCCAATGGCTTACAAAGTCACATGAGAAACGACCAATTTAACATGTGAGCTCCGATTGCGCATGTTTACTACGGTCATACAGATCCACTTATACTAGGCAGTAGGGGGCTATAGGAATTAGAGAAATGTCAAATTACTTTATTCACAAGTGTGTAAAAAGCGTTTTTACCCGCTCGTATTAAAGGATAAACGAGCGCTTTACGAGCTAGTGAGGGGAAAAATAAATTATCATGTTCTTTTTTGTTCAGTAAATGTTTTTTTTTTATATTTCTAGTGAAAGTTAATTGTTTTGATGTAAATTAAAGTCCCTTAAATATCCGTGTTTAATTTAATAACACCGTAAGTGTACATAATTATTATGTAACAATTCATTGAAGAAATGATTAAGAATTTACTTTCATATTTTATGTTCAGCTTTGAATTTAAACTAACATAAAGAAATTTGTTAAATGCATCTGGAATTACCGTATAAGAAACTTAAACCAAAAAGTATGTAGCAATCTTATCGAATCCCAAAACAGGTAAATACAAATTTCTAAATACTCGATTATTGACCGGTATTGGCGGTATTCTTATAATTCATATGTATAATCTACTTTATACGTTCCGGCGAGGTACCGCAACCAAGAAGAAATGTAACAATATTATGACATAACGATGATATTTGTTGGCAATAAGATGCTTATAAAATGATTGCTTAATAAGATAATACCGCCGCCTATGAACCATAACTCGCATAGCAAAATTAAAGGTGTACAAACTAAAGAGAAGGTTACTTTTTTGTCTTTTAAGAACCTAATAATTAGGTAATAATACCTTTATGTGTTTAACTATATAAGTTTTTATTTGTTTATCAACAGACGACACCTTGGTTGTTTTAAATTGTAAATAGGTCAAGAATTATTTTACTACCTTAAACAGGATGTTCTAACGATATCACTATAAATAAGCTCTCTTCAAGGAACGTCCGAGATGGAGCTAACTCGAATTTGCCACTAAAAATAAAGGTCTAAATGCAGTTTAAATAGTCAAATAACATAAAAATACTGCCTATACTGCAGCCCCTTGGGGTGCTAAGGACTGTTCATTTTACTAAGCGGACATGAAAAACCTCACGTAAATATTTTTTTCTTTTATCATATTTTATTTTTATTTGTGAAATATTATTTAACTAAAAATAGACAAATAATAAGTAATGTCTCAATTAATATATTAATTATCGGCAACTACATTTTTAGACTACTGTTTGGCCACGAAACTTATGTTCTGCAAACTACTTTTTGACATTTTACGACTAGTTGCGAACTGTACACGTTAGAATTTTTTCAATGATTTAGTTTTTCGTCTATCGTTTCTTAAGTGTTTCTTCACAATAGGCCATTACCGCCATATAGGATGAAGATGAAGACAATTTTATGGATGTCGTCTTTTTAAACAAAATCTATGATTATTTAATTAAATAGCTCTAATGTCTAACCCTTATGATGTGCCCTTGCCAAATTAGACCAAAATAACCGGTGAGAGATACTATGTCTTCGATACCTAGACATAAAAAAACCGATTTTGGATGCAATATTTTCTATAAATATCCCAGCTAACTTGGCCCTGTTGCGAAATAGGAAGTAATTAAAAGACCATATAATCAAATTGCCTGCCAAGCAAGGGCGTTCTTCCCGAAATTGTTTTTTTGTATGATTTTCTACTCAGACACATACTCTTCTACGACAGGATGACAGTATTAGGACTGCGGTAATGTCATTACTATCATATTTTAGGTACCTTTTGTGGGCCACCAAAATGCAAAAATTCCATACTTTTTTAGTGAAACGACGTAAAGTTCAATAGCCAATTTTAAGGTATGCAACTAAGATTTCTGTGTTTAGACTTCGGTGAATCTTCAAGCATATGACACTCTCTAAATTGCTTAATGATTTAGTATAACGTCGACTTAAAATGTCCTAGATATTTGCAATCTTTCACAGTGAATATTTTTCTGTACACCATTGTGCAGATTCAATTTACGATTATCAAATTGAATACGTCTTATCAGATATAGTAATGGATACTTGAAAAGCAAACATATATCAATTGAAAAAGATGGCTTTTCTAATTTCATGGCTGTAAACTGTTCATCGATCGATTTTAAAACCGATGTATAATAGACGTTTAAGTGTGTCCGCTTAGTAAAATGAACAGTCCTTACTGTCCTTTAGCTAGTATTATTGCTATTGAAAGTAATACAACATACAGCATAATGTGTACATTAATGAACTTGTTACTGCAGTTTAGATGGCAATACGATACTTATTTGAACAGTAGGGTACCACTTTAAATATCGTTATTTTATTCCTACTGCGTCTTAACTAGTAATTATGCTTATTAATCTATGAAACTGGAAACGCAGTACAACACTTTTAGCATAAAAATTGTATACTGTGTTTTAATTAGTTTCTTTATAAACGAGATACTATCAGTTTACATGCTAAAAATCATAAAAATCTACACCTGTACTGCGTTTTAGTCAGTATCAGCCCAAAAACCGTAGCCGTAGACCATTTTACTGCGCTTTATATTGCATTGTGCAGGAAAAACTAGTCACTTACTGCTTTTGGGGTTTCGAGTTTCCATGTTTCAGTTTTCAAAATTAAAAACTGATCGATTGGGATTATGCGTTTTGATTTGCTGATTATAGATCACCAATAAACCAAAAATCGGAAAATTGGCAGTTACTGTGGTTTAGGAATTGCACGGCAGAAAAGGCCTTAGAATATGTAATTACGATGAGAAACTAACAGTTTTAGTCTCATTATATTATGAATTGGGTATAATGAACACTTTCGTATTTCTTTCGCCCTTGCATGTTCAACCTTTGAAATATAAATAATTAACACGTTCGACGCCGGTGACACGCATATGTGACCGAAAAAACTGTACTCCTATGCCAGTGACACACATACGTGATCAAAGTAATATTATTCTTATGCCACTAGCATTAATCAAGTTCTCACTCCCATGCCAGTGGCATAGAAATACGAACGTTTTTGACACAATGCTGTGTCGCCGGCATAGGAGTACAATCTTTTCGGTCACACATGCGTGTCACTGGCATAGGATTTCTATAAGATAATTCCGATCGGCATAGTATAAGCACTTAGTGAAACAGTACCGGAGGCGAACGTGTTAACATGTATTTTTAAACAATTAACCTTTATCATAATTCTTTAACTTCACACTACAGAAATTATAAATATTAGATGTCATATACCAAAGAAAAACGACCAAGATCACCTATGTCCGAGGTGGGGATCGAACCCACGTACTCAGCTTTCGCGGCTGATGCCTGTACCCCTCGGCCACTCGGTCTTAGCAACCACCGGTCAAATTTCTCGGGTATATGCAATCCCTTACAAGGCTAGGCGCCTTTGACCATTCTCTAAGGGCAAGCACTAACTACATGCCTGCACCTCCTATTTAGAATACTTTACAGTTTTCTAGAATAGCTAGAGAGAGATGGTGCTGCCATCTATTGAACATATTGTGAAAACACAAATCAAATTATTTATTAACTAAATATTTTGATTTGTACTTTTTAATTTTTCTCCAGTAGTCACACTACTTAATACTATATAAATTATAAATATTAGATGTCATATACCAAAGAAAAACGACCAAGATCACCTATGTCCGAGGTGGGGATCGAACCCACGTACTCAGCTTTCGCGGCTGATGCCTGTACCCCTCGGCCACTCGGTCTTAGCAACCACCGGTCAAATTTCTCGGGTATATGCAATCCCTTACAAGGCTAGGCGCCTTTGACCATTCTCTAAGGGCAAGCACTAACTACATGCCTGCACCTCCTATTTAGAATACTTTACAGTTTTCTAGAATAGCTAGAGAGAGATGGTACTGCCATCTATTGAACATATTGTGAAAACACAAATCAAATTATTTATTAACTAAATATTTTGATTTGTACTTTTTAATTTTTCTCCAGTAGTCACACTACTTAATACTATATAAATTATAAATATTAGATGTCATATACCAAAGAAAAACGACCAAGATCACCTATGTCCGAGGTGGGGATCGAACCCACGTACTCAGCTTTCGCGGTTGATGCCTGTACCCCTCGGCCACTCGGTCTTAGCAACCACCGGTCAAATTTCCGGGTATATGCAATCCCTTACAAGGCTAGGCGCCTTTGACCATTCTCTAAGGGCAAGCACTAACTACATGCCTGCACCTCCTATTTAGAATACTTTACAGTTTTCTAGAATAGCTAGAGAGAGATGGTGCTGCCATCTATTGAACATATTGTGAAAACACAAATCAAATTATTTATTAACTAAATATTTTGATTTGTTCTTGTTAATTTTTCTCCAGTAGTCACACTACTTAATACTATATAAATTATAAATATTAGATGTCATATACCAAAGAAAAACGACCAAGATCACCTATGTCCGAGGTGGGGATCGAACCCACGTACTCAGCTTTCGCGGCTGATGCCTGTACCCCTCGGCCACTCGGTCTTAGCAACCACCGGTCAAATTTCTCGGGTATATGCAAGCCTTATAAGGGATTATGCCTTGTAAGGGATTGCATATACCCGAGAAATTTGACCGGTGGTTGCTAAGACCGAGTGGCCGAGGGGTACAGGCATCAGCCGCGAAAGCTGAGTACGTGGGTTCGATCCCCACCTCGGACATAGGTGATCTTGGTCGTTTTTCTTTGGTATATGACATCTAATATTTATAATTTATATAGTATTAAGTAGTGTGACTACTGGAGAAAAATTAAAAAGTACAAATCAAAATATTTAGTTAATAAATAATTTGATTTGTGTTTTCACAATATGTTCAATAGATGGCAGCACCATCTCTCTCTAGCTATTCTAGAAAACTGTAAAGTATTCTAAATAGGAGGTGCAGGCATGTAGTTAGTGCTTGCCCTTAGAGAATGGTCAAAGGCGCCTAGCCTTGTAAGGGATTGCATATACCCGAGAAATTTGACCGTTGGTTGCTAAGACCGAGTGGCCGAGGGGTACAGGCATCAACCGCGAAAGCTGAGTACGTGGGTTCGATCCCCACCTCGGACATAGGTGATCTTGGTCGTTTTTCTTTGGTATATGACATCTAATATTTATAATTTATATAGTATTAAGTAGTGTGACTACTGGAGAAAAATTAAAAAGTACAAATCAAAATATTTAGTTAATAAATAATTTGATTTGTGTTTTCACAATATGTTCAATAGATGGCAGTACCATCTCTCTCTAGCTATTCTAGAAAACTGTAAAGTATTCTAAATAGGAGGTGCAGGCATGTAGTTAGTGCTTGCCCTTAGAGAATGGTCAAAGGCGCCTAGCCTTGTAAGGGATTGCATATACCCGAGAAATTTGACCGGTGGTTGCTAAGACCGAGTGGCCGAGGGGTACAGGCATCAGCCGCGAAAGCTGAGTACGTGGGTTCGATCCCCACCTCGGACATAGGTGATCTTGGTCGTTTTTCTTTGGTATATGACATCTAATATTTATAATTTATATAGTATTAAGTAGTGTGACTACTGGAGAAAAATTAAAAAGTACAAATCAAAATATTTAGTTAATAAATAATTTGATTTGTGTTTTCACAATATGTTCACACTACAGATTATACGTATACCCTATGTAACTTCCAAGTAGAAGTGCGTTTTTTGGCATTATAAACTTTAAATGCAACTTTCTCAACTTGTGCATTTCGGAAGTCTCAAATTCAAGAATTTAAATAAAAATAGTGGTTCAACCTTGTTACATATTATTTTTGAAAGGGGTTCCTGCTGGGGTATAACTTTGTATGAAAACACCGCATATAACTTTAACCAGCGTTTATTATTCTCTACACTTATTCATTTACTGTTAGGGTCTAAAGGTAAGATTATACACGGTGGCACTTTGTGCCCGTTAAATCTAGCTTAAATAAGATGCACAACAACAGGTTAAATACAGGGTATGGTTAAGCCGGCTAGCTTGGTAGAAAGTGCGAGTAAGAAAGGGGTCCTTTCAGAACGTAGGTATATACTCTGGCCTTATTTGTTCCCTTACTAACGTATTAATGTATCGAGTTCACATCAGAAGTTTTAAGTTGGGCGCCTTTACAAGAGATTTAAAATGGCACGTCTGACCTTTTAATTGCGGCAATCCAAACCAGCTTGCTGTGGGGGTGGCGGCAGTGGGGTGACAGACGGCTCAGTACCACGTGGCAACCTCCGCCCTGCGAGGAACCCGCCGGCGGAACCAGGCGACTCGGCCTCGTGGGTATCACGATGACGTAGGGGTAAACTTACGACCCTCCAGCAGATAAGTGGCCAGCGTAAGGCGGTTTAGGTGCGGCACATGTCAATGCTAGGAGGACCGAGAGATCCCCCTATTTGGGTTGCAGCGACCGCGTGGAGTAGGTGCAAGCCACGCCCGTCGAACACTTCTCCAGTTCAGAGGCAATTAACTGCCGATTATTATAGTCTCAGCCTGGAATAATGGCTGCCGGCTCGTAAAGAGAGCTAAAGGAAATGAAGGACGGAAATACGCCACTGACAGCTCCGGTGGGGGATGTCGGGTCCGAAATGTAGCTGAGCACCTGACAACAACTATTGGACAACGAAGTCTTCAATTTAGTATCCGGCCCTGTAAAACATATTTAAAACAAATAGTACCTACTGAAACACGACATTTAATAAAAACCCTATGAAATTTTATTAAGATCGATATTTTAATTCCGCTTAGCGACGCTCAGCGTGCCCGGATGATGTCGCTGTCCAGGCAGCACTTAGGTAGGCGAAGCGTCGCCGCCAGTACCGACCAGATGGCGATAGTAGTAGCGTTTAGATTTATACCGACCGAACAGATTTAAGTGATGGGTTCAGATAGTACATAAAAAATACATCACAACCTAGAGTCATGATTCTTTGTTTTATTGATAGCAAATTTAATCTCCTTTTTGGAAATATGCATAACTCAATACCCCCAACTAGGTACCTTTCCCTGTGCGCAGCCACAAATTTATAATTTTATCCGGTAATTATTACCATATTGTTGTAAATACTGCTCAATACTGTGAAAATTTATTATCAGTGTCTATCTGGTTAGTGGTATCTAAAATATTTAATCCTTTGGATACGGCGCCATGATGCTTTTTACCACGATTAGACAAAACTCGCAATTATAATATCAGGCGGGTTCGGTATTAAAATAGTCATTTTAAGTATACCTTGTTATTTTTCTAGCAGGCACGAGAGATTAAAATATATATTTATTTTGAAAATAAAATGTATGTAAATAGATTAAATCTAACTAATCTACTTAACCTAACCTATATCTAAGATTGGCCCTTGTGGCATTGTACCGAGGATGCTGGCGGCATTTCCCTGCTGTATCGCAATACTGATGCGTTGTGCGAGGAAGTCGCCAGCTCTTCGGTCTTTAGTTACATCAACCAGACGTTTCGCGATCTCAGCAAAAAATTTGCTTGCACTGGGGCCCCATGAACCTAAAGTTTCTACGCCAAACGGTACAAAATCGTACTCTTTGCCGAGGCCTTTTTATTTATTACGTTTTAAAAATTCGGCATTTTCAGCCGCAGCGGCCGCCTTAAACGTAGTTCGTTGAAAATGGGACGGTGCCAGGATGTCTACGCAAGTACAATCCCATACCAACATCCGTCCCAGCTCCTTTGTGATTTTAGGTTGTCTGGAAAATTTTTAGAAGGGCAAGCAATTTTGAATCCATCTTTTGCGTCCTCCAAGCCCGCAGTCTCACAGTTAATAGGCAGAGCCCTTAGGATCTTTCCTGTGAAATCAGACGTGCTGTGGACAGATGCCAAAAATGCAGGAGAAGCCACACATGAAAATTTTCGTGTCCCTAAACCCCCATACCGAATAGGGAGGGATGCTTGGGACCAGAAACGCTCCGTTAGCTGAATATTTAGAATTTTTTCATTTTGATTAAGTCGTCTAAAGGTGTTGATAAATTCATATTTTTCCAGTACGGACAGCAACGGAGCACGTATGTCAATTTAGGGACAAAAAGACAAAACTTAAGAATCGCAAGAGCAGCATAATGAGGGATGAGGGCTAATTTCGAGTGCGTGATTTTGGAATTTAGAAATCGAGTTAGAAATATAATCGGGAAATGATTCTTCAAAAATAGGTGAACCCAGGAGGCAAAGTGAATATTTGTCTACTATTTTTATACCAGGAGTCAGACAATTAAATTTGGATTTTAAAACAGTCAAACTATAGGAAGTCTTTTGAATAAAGAGTTCGCATTTACTATAATTTAGTTCTAAACCAATATTTTCAAAATAAGTTTTGATAAGAGACAAATCGGACAGTACGGTATCCACGTGACCTCCTAGGGTCCCATCGTCTAGGTACCAGAAATTAAATTTAGATTTAATTTTTTGTATTATGTGATTTATGGCTAATCTGAAAATTGCTGGCCCAAGGGGGTCACTTTGCTGACATCCCACCTCAGATGATAATTGGTGGGACTTGTATAGTAATTTAGAAGGATCTGCATAGCAGAGATATAAGTAGTTATAGAGTTCGGGAATTTCTTCCTTTACTTCTGCCAGCAAAGTGTCCCTATTTACCGAATTAAAGGCGTTTTTTACATCAATTTTGACTACAATTTCACAATCATCGTGTGAAAGATAGGTGCGTAAAGCATGGACGGCTGCTTCGCACCTAACTTTCGTGCCAAAACCTAACTGAATTGGTTCGAAAATAGACTGCAATTTTGACTTAATGTGTATAACCGCAATTTTGGATGCCAAACGACGAAGAGTTTACCCAACAGCAATAATAGTAAAAAGTTTATGCCAATCATCAATTTGGTTGTTCTCCACATATTTCGTAATCAGGCCAGAAAAGGTGTCTAGCGACGGAAATCCTGGCGCCGCGCGGAACTCTTTTAACAACGGGCACATTATTCTTTAGATCACTCAGGTATACATGAAATTGGGTTGAATTTGGATTGTCCGAAAGGGGGGGCCGGTAGTACGACTGAGACTAAATTTAGAGCGGGGCTAAATTAACAGCATAGGTATCATAACTTTATTATTAAGAAATTCAAACACGCTTATCAAGTGTCATGCCAATGTGTGAAATAGAAAGAAGTAAAAAAGGATTTAAAAGTTACTTGGAAAACGCAGTTTATTTAAGGATTTGTCGTCAGTAACACAAAAATTAAGGTTTATTACCACATTTTCTAAAGAAATGAAATAACAATCAGCTTTAGGTACCATCGTCGGTTGTAATCATAGCAAATGGCACATTATACATTGATTTCAATGAGTAGGTAAGGTCATGGCTGATTATGGCGTAGCACTTCTACGATTTATTTAAATTAATATAATTTCTTACATATTTGTGCCACTTATAAATCAAAAAGCCCTTAGAATACTGTATAATTATTATTAATATTATAATACAAAACCCTATAAAAGAACAAATTGTCATTAATTATG
>JALPQI010019346.1:0-18180 GCA_025490895.1 Thaumatotibia leucotreta
TCGCCGGGAAATAAACGCTAGGAAGAAGACGAAGAATCGAAAAAAGTAAATTTGCATAGCTCCGCGATTACAAATTATATTACTAAAATTTAAACTGCATATGAAAGTACAAATTTAGTACATTTTTTTGAGTCAATAGGATTTGTCGATAATCAATAGCTTCCCGGTAAACCAGCATACACCCGCCGTCTTGACAGTCAGAACGGCGGGTGTACCTGAACATTGTAATAACTTTTTGTACGGAGGGGTACAATTTTTTTTAAAATAGGTACTAAATAGTACATTTTGAGTACATTTTTTTAGTATAGTCGAGTTTTGTATTTATAGAGGTACACCCGCCATTCTGACTCTCACGAATTATCCAATCTTTTTTTCACGGAAACGCCCAAATTTGTCCTTCGGTCTCAATTAGCAGTACATTGGATGATGCTGGTTTTCGAAGTTCATGGTCCCCTACCATGAACTTCGAAAACGGCAAATTTCGGGGATTCGTCTCTGTTACTCTAATAGCGCCTTCGTTAGAGTGACAGAGACAAATACTCGAACTTTTACGAATGCGAAGTTCGCGGTAGTACGCCTGGAGTACATTGCGATTTTCTTTCCCTAAAATTATCTCTAGTTCTTCACCAGAATTCAATGCTCTTTGGAACCGTCGTCGTCTCTGTCTATATGAAATTAAGCATGAAACTTTATTATATGGACGAATACGAGTACTATACCTACCTACCTACTACCTATTCATTTTGTATTCAATTTCATTGATACAATTAAAGTCCAATCGGCCACATGTTGAAAACGCTACGTTAACATTAAGTATATTTCTATCAGACTATCTACGTAGAAGTTGATAGTATCGGCGTACATTACTTATTGCATAACTTGATGTAAACAAACTGAAAATGTACTTTGTACCGGTCGAGAACATTCTCAGGCCTGCATTCTAACTTAATCTAATCCAAATCGAATTGTAATTCGATACGATTATTATTTAAGTGTTACGTACTTGGTAAGTAATTGGAAATGCTTTCACTGGTAATTATAACTCAGTGCTCGTTACTAACTTTGTTAAGTTTAAGTATTTTCTTTGTCTTGTTTTCGGTTCCAAATGTAAAAGTATTAGTCTTTTGAAATCTTTTAAAGATAGCGAGAATTCGGGGAGGCAAAGGAGAATATTTTGTCGAAATTTGGACGATTTATACGAGTACTAACAGTGAGTGTCTTTTGATTGATAGTGCTATGCTATGACTATTAAGTACAAAATGTATGATTACATCATTAGGGAAAGTCTTCGGAGATGTAAGTCAGCCTCCGTACCCTAGTTGGTATTGGTAGTGAGTGACCCTGGCTACGAAGCTGGAGGTTCCGGGTACGAATCCTGGCGAGGGCATTATTTGTGTATTTATTTATCACAAATATTTGAACTTTGAAGGGTCCACGGGAAAAACATGTCCAGTGCCTAAAAAAATCAGGGCAAATTAACACCTTATTCTGTTAAAAGTAAGGAGGTTTTCCTTCTGTAATTTGAATTGACTAGACATGTTCTTTCGGTGGACCCTTAATTTGTTCCTTGGCTGTCTATGTATTTAAGTATTTATATGTGCCTGTCTATTATCGTCACCTGGTACCCATCACAAGCCTTAATTGAGCTTACAGTGGGACTAGATGGTTTTGTAAGATATCGCCAGATATTTATTTATTTTATATATTATCTACTAAGTACGATTGCGATGCTAGAAACGTTGTGGCACCCAGTATTGCCAGCGAATTTCTACAAATAATTAATACATTTCGTGTTATATTCAGTCACGATGCTAGAAATACGGTAACACACTGCGCTGCCAGCGAATTTCTACAAATAATTGATACGATTTGGTGACGTCACGCCGCGGCCATGATTTCGCTCGGTCGAAGCGCATTTAATATGGGATTTTATAATGCAGTCACGATCACTGCCAGCGAAGCTTGTCAAACACGTTACGTTGTTTGTTTATTTCATATCTGTATAAACCATCGCGGATCGGGCCCTCTACATGTACGTTATGTACCTGCACTACCTACGCTGAAATGTATCGCGAGTTTTATTCGGTCACGCATTGCATTGGATATATTTTATACCTATTTAAATATTACAGCAGGATTAGGATGCATATATTATAATCTGACAAAAAACAGTAGAATTTAAAGTGGCAATATCGTTAGGTTTATTCGAAAGGGACGGGACTACAGTATTGCCACCTTATACAGGGTGTTTTTTTTTCGACCGTTCAAATTCTACGTAGTGAATGTGTAGGTCATACTCACCAACTTTTACTATGGGGACAACGTCGAAATCGCGAAAAAAAAATCAGCTGTTTCATACAAATTGGCGGCATTACGCCGGCCGAAATGTATGAAACAGCTGATTTTTTTTTCGCGATTTCGACTTTGTCCCCATAGTAAAAGTTGGTCAGTATGACCTACACATTCACTACGTAGAATTTGAACGGTCGAAAAAAAAAACACCCTGTATTATATCTACCCTTTTGGCCTAGGCTGTACTTGGTAACCAGGTCATTGGTTTGAACTTAATATACCTACATAAGAATACATATTTGGCTCTGTATGTTTTTAATGCTATACAGATAAATGCGCAGATTTACCTAGTTTCATTCAATTTCGTCTTTAGAATGGAATCAGTAACGTGAAAACCGCTTAAAAGTCACCTTGCGTATAATTTGCATTTGTGCCTTTATTGTCAATTTTCGTTTGCTAATGAGTCTAATTTACTCAGTAAGAGAATAACACGATATTTTATTATTATTATTAGTACCTAATGTTTGTAAGGACATGCTAACCAAATATGTACCTACGTCATCATAGCTATGTTTAACCGTTGTATGACTGATGCATTGCATGTGCTTACAAAATTCTTTGCACGTATGTAAAACAGATATATCATGTTTGTAATGATTGCTTGTTATGAAATACGAAAAATTTTAAACAATATTTTTTTACGTTTTGTGTAATATATAAGATGCCTGAGCCGGCATGTCCATTACGTATTATGTGTGTATTGATTATGTAAGAGCATTTACATTCATCGTACAAAACTACAACACTGCATTTAATCAAGTAAAATGACACAGGGATTTAAAAATTGTTCTGCGTCCAAGTAAATAGATTCTTAACTCGAGATATTTTGTCGTTTTCTTTGTGAAGAAACATTATGTGCATTATTGAAACATCGCTGTATTAAGCATTGTATTTTTAACTGAACATACCTACCTATATTTATTTTATTAACACGTTCGACGCCGGTGACACACATATGTGACCGAAAAAGCTGTACTCCTATGCCAGTGACACATATACGTGATCAAAGTAATCTTATTCTTATGCCACTAGCATTAATCAAGTTCTCACTCCTATGCCAGTGGCATCGAAATACGAACGTTTTTGACACAAGTGCTGTGGCACTGGCATAGGAGTACAATCTTTTCGGTCACACATGCGTGTCACTGGCATAGGATTTCTATCAGACAATTCCGATCGGCATGGTATGAGTACTTAGTGAAACAGTACCGGAGGCGAACGTGTTAATTAAACTGGGCATTTTCTCTATTTAGAAAGACGTAGTGTAATCTTTTCTAATTTAGAAAATTAATCATTAGCGATTCCGAATTCTAATCAGAAATAATCGTAAAAACAAAGTAGGTGGCTACTGCATTGGCAGCATTAAAAATTCGAATACTCTGCCAACTGTAAGTGCCCAGTTGCCCACCCACAGCTAGCATAATCTGACCCGTTTACATATACGTATTTTAAGTTCAATTACACTTGCTATTGTTTTGGTAGCGATGCAAAGGTCAATACAGGTAGTTGCGTGTGCGCACGTGTTATTGGGACACGTCTAAGGTCCATCAGTATCTAACTCGCCATATATTATGGAGTGAAGCAATAAATCATATCATATAACACGTATATTGTGCGCAATAGTAATGCTTATTATGAAGTAGGAAGTAATCTCTAGCTACTTCAAACCGGAAGGAAACTAGAATGGCAAATAGCAAACATCTTGTCTAGTAAATACATCAGACGATTCTCTTGTAATTTGCAAAGCTAATTCACTGACATCTCAAGACTATTTTTGTAAGACAAATATCGTTGTTGAATAACCAAAAACGGAAAACACGTGTCTATTTACAAATCCATTGGACAAGCGACGCAATTTAGTCATATTGTTTATTTAAATATGACATCTGAACAGAAACGTCTTCATTAAACTTAATGTTGGTAATTTGCAAATTTAGACATGAGGCCGACGTCCGATTGTTAACATGTTTTTGTTATTTTCACTTGTTTTTCGGCTTTATTCATCAGTTTACTTAACATCACGTGTGGGTAAATATAATATTGATAAAAATAATAAACTATGATATGAGTAACTCAGCAAACTAATTAGTAAATATTATGTAGCAAACTAATTAGTAAATATTATGTTTTTGAAAAAATAAGTCCACCTGAGTTTCTTACTGGTTCTTCTCAGGAACGGCGTAGGGTTTGAACCAGTACTAGGGCTCATGCATAAATCATGTGATGTTTTGATAGCTACTTTTTGACCTCCCCCTCCCCCATGGTGATGTTTGGTGAGGCTACCCCCCCCCCCCCCCCTAGCAGTCTCACGTGTATTTTTTTCATTCAACTTTTCACGTTCGCTAGCCGAAATGTGATGTTTTCTTGGACCCCCTCCCCACCTACAGGACCTCGCGTGATTTATGCACAAGCCCCTAGATACTAAAATTTGTTTGTGCGTGGGATGTGGAATGTAGTTGTAAGGTATATTATAAAACAACAGCTCCACAGTCGAGTGGTATTCGTTCGTTTTAAATCCCAATGGGAAAATTATTTTAGACACACATTATTATCGCCTAGGAAACTCGCAGACAGGCCGTTTTCTATTATGACAGGCAGAACTACTACATACTAAACTCGTATAGGTAAAAAACTAGTCACCTTTTGTATGTAGCAGTGACCTATTCGAATAGACAATAGGTAGGTACATGTTTAAAATGCGAACACAAACAAAACAAATGCCTGTACTGTATGGATAGGTTACAAATACATACACCTGGAGCTTCTCTTAACCTTTTCACCTATAGGTACCTTATTTATTAAAAGTCTGTAGTTAATAAAAATAAAATACTGACTTCGGATATTGCCGTGAAATTACGATGTCAAAAGGTTACGCAATCAAAGAGATATATCTGCCTTTACTTCTGTCTTGTGCAGTGTTTTTTTGACGGTAGGTAATTTATTTTTCTGTTCGTACCATTGTAATAATATACTTATGCAACTGTGTGTACGATACCTATTTCTAAATACTGCGTGCCTATGCCTATGCCCTGCAGACCATAAACGCGATAAGTATATAGTTTCGAAAAAGTCAATCAATTGTTTACTTTATATGTTTTTCATCCTACAATTAGAATTAGGGATTAGGTGTATGCATCAACGACAAGTAGCTACTTCAAAACTTGGTTTCGTTTTTATGGTTAGGAGGGCAGCATCCTTTTAAATCAATTGATCTGAAGTTAGCGATAGATATTAGTTTTTAGTAACCATCAAACAAATAATTCGTATTTACAGCAGTACAACTTCATGCTATCCGTATGAGAATCGCATACCTACCAATGAACATTTTGTAGGCATTGAACTTCTGTACAAAATGGCGAGTTTTCATCGCTATTGAGTATAGATAAAAACTAAATATAGCCAATGATAAAGCTTATAAGTAAATATGCCAAATATCTTGCACTTTATCTCATTGTCGTGTCATAAAGTGTATCTTATCGCAACGATTATCCTATGAAGACGAGGCATTATGAATTATGATGGATTGTGTATTGTATGCATTAGCCCGAAGACGGTTAGTTACTATTGTTTACATCCTAGTTCGTTTTTAGTATTGTGTTGTGATGACAAAGAGATAAAAGGGAATCCTGATTTTATGCCCCTTTGACGTGTATTGGTAACCTTCTAATGTAACTAAAATAGGAAATCAACTTATTAATTAAAATTAGATAGCCGGTTGACATTAAGGTAGGTCACACATAATATGTACATAACATAACTATTATCTAATTTATTCGTTTTGGTACAGGGTACAGTTCAGGCACCGGAACTGTTATTTTACAAAAACCTCGAAATACGTTTCATACTCTTTATACTGTAGTTACTACTTAATATTTGATGTAATTTACAATATCATATTTATCAATTACTTTTAAGAATTTATTAACCGTAGAACCAAAATGAACGAAAAAAGAACCGTTCTCTTGTATGAAGAAAATAACGGTTCCGGTCCCTGGTACAGTCGCCGGCAGATATATCGGAGCAGACACGATGCACACAAATATCAGGGTGCTTAGCCAAGTTGCCAATCGCTAAAGCTTAATCGTCAATCGTAAACGAAAATCAACTGTCTTTGTCGCACTAATATGAATGAGTGGCAGAGAGGGAAAACTACGATACGCTACTAACCGTTAGCGATTGGCAACTTGGCTAAGCATTCAGAGCAGCCCTCTATCGTCATTGATAAAATTGAGCACCGTGCGACGGTAACAAAGGTTCTCAGTCCTGAACAAAACTTCAGCGCTTTACACCTTATACGTTGTTGTTGTCGCGTGTCATTGTTAGATTTAGGTTATCGTCTTTTCAGTGGACATATCTAAAGTTAAGGAATTCCTGTACTAATTTTGGGATAAAACAATTGACGGTACAACTAGATTCGCCGGTCTATAGCCCTATGCAATAAAATCGTAACAAAGATTTATACAAACTGTTAACTTGACCCTTGACCACCGAGTGGACGACTTTTGTTTTTCCGACTGAAAATAACCTAGCTCCGATATATCTGATGGTGAATGTACCGATTGTCAAAGGATATGTCAAAAATTCTAATTTTTTGATACATCTTCTATCTGGATCGGAAAACATCATAGCTGTATTCAACTTTTCACCCTATTATCTCCATCTAAATAAGTCACGAAGGTAAGAATCAATTGGTATGGTTTAACAAGAGTGTCTTTCCGAACTACAAGTAAGACTAGATATCTATACCCTTTATATTCCTAAAGCATTTCATCTTAATTAACAGCCTAAATATTGCAGCTGAATCTCTTGTTGGATAAGAAAAATATTATAGAAGATCCTTTTTTTCAATTACTTTGGAGATTAGGTATAATACCTACTGCACTACTTAATGAAATATATATTTTAGTGAATACTTATTCGACTAGAAGTCGGAGTGACAGGGTTGTTATATCACTTATATGTGCCAATTTTCTTTTCATCATAGAACATCTACTAACATCACAAAGTCATTGGAATGCGAAAATAGTGCCATGAAGCCTGCTTGATGGATGAAAACGTGAAAACTCTGTAAACCATCTTAATAATGTCTTCTAGAATAAAGAGAAATGTTCTTTAAAATGTGCGAATCAATTGTCTCCTCGATAATAAACGCTTGATTTCTGCCGCTCATCCAATTTGTTCAAAACAAATACCAAGGTCTATGGTACCAGCTAGACAGCTCCGATCTATTTTCAGGTCTGGTGGATAATGAAGTAATGACAATTACTTTGTTTAGTCTTGGTCGACATTGATTTCATTTAGTTATCTAATTTAAACTAGTGTATTAGTTCATAATAATTGATAAAAACATCTCAATGTGTAGATACCTACCTACTTACATCCGTTTGTTTAGACTAGTGATATAGATACATATAATTACAGACAAACGCTTGGGATTGATGGATGATAATTTATTTTTAGTTCGTCCAAAGTTTGATTAGCGTATAGACTTGGCTTGAATCAGTTTTCGGAAGATTAGATTGAAAACCGGATCTACAAAGTAGAGAAAACACTACAGAAAATAAATGGGGAACTTAGGTATCAGTAGATAAAATTGTAAGAAGCGCTCGGTCGTACTCTTGTGAATGGCTTTATTTTGTATTCAATGCTTCAAACTACATTCATAGGTAGTTATTGCGAGTTGAGTTTTGCTACCAAAACAATACAGAATAGTAGTCATTGTAGTAGAAAGATCATTGACTAAAAGCCCCGTAGTAGGCATCGCCTATTACTCATTGAGGTTCGACTTCCATACAAAAGCAAAATTATTTAATACAATTGTACAAAACTTTTACTTTCTTCCACGTGACTTAAGCAAAAGGTTTTCACTTGCTGCTTCACCGCAGTCTGTTTAATTATTCAATTTAAATTCAACGCTAACTCGCGAACATAATAAAGTACCTATCATTATTTAGAAACTCTACATCCACGTAACCTAATCACTTGAAATTTTCAAATTTAATTAATATAGGTAGGTAATTAACCTGCTTGCGGTCATACAGAATAATTCTATTAAATTTTGCATCGTTATCGTTATAGGTACCTATAATTTTATCATTAATTACTTCGATAAATAACTGTTACTTGCATAATAAAACTGTTTGTTATCCTCAATAACGAGAAATTGTTTATAGATATATTATTCGTATGGTATTATATTCATTTGATAATGCTGAAACGATATCGCTACTGATAAAGTGACAATTCATAGAATTAGCTCGAGTAGGTACTTACTTTTCTTTGAAATAGTCCGATATCTGGCTCATCTTCCAGAATATCTGAAGCAGCAGCATCAGCAGCGTGTGGTTGATCCAGGTGTACAGCTTGTAGCAGCTTTCCATGGCGCCTTCCCGCTCGCGCTCCCACAACAGCTTAGACAACGAAAACTCACTCATCCGTCACAATTTAAAAGTATAATTCGAAAAAAATACCCGACAGTTTTCGAGTATGGAACGCACGAATACGAAATTCAAATCGGTAAATGTAGTCCGAGACAAACCGCGGTCGCGGGCGAGTCGGGTGAAATTGAATTGTTGAATGCCGGCTTATCAGTTCTGTGTGAACGCGGAGTAGCGAAGGTTTGACCGCGCTCGGTCGCCGGTGCACGCGAACTGGGATCGAACCGGCGGCCATGAGTACTACCGCGGTGTGACGAAAGATGACTCAGTTGTATCAGTGTTTGTTTCATACGAGTATGAGTATCTCGGCTGAGGAATGCGACCCGCCAGCGAAGCGAGCCCTCCACTCGTTTTTTTGTGGTTGACAAAACGATGCGTTGGTCTCAATTGCAGATCAAGTATGCGCCTGCTTACTTCAGCTGTCTTAGTTGCATGAGATTGATTGAAAGCGATTGAGCAATTATGTAATAATAGCCTTTATTGATTGGTCTAGGTATAAATAACAGCGCTACGCTATTTAAGAAAGTTGCACATGTATGTACTTACCTAGGCAAATAGCAATTATACAGTGGATATGCAATAACTATCATGCATACTAACTACGTACCTAACCTACACCTACGTGTTTAATATTCTCAAGTATCTACACGTAATCGAATCAGTTGGAACAATTTATACGTGCAATTTTGTTATACCCCTCACATTTTTATTAATGGTATGTGACGAGCCCACATAATTATGATTCTTAATTAGAGCTATGAACATTTGAACAGTCCCTTATACGTCATAGCTAGTCATAGCAAGTTAATTACCATAAGCACAAAGTACCCAAATATAGAGGGTCTGTTTCATAGAAGGCTCAAATAGTTCGGAATATGTTACAATAGATGTCACTAGGAGCACGATTGACTAGTAATAGATTTAGTTTTATTTGAAATCCAGATATTTACTACCTGTTAGTGCACAGTTTTAATTAATTTAGCATCATACATCGAAAATAGTCAAAACCACCCTTTCTAGAATAGTAAATTAGTAAATAAAAAAATTAACTATTTTTGGAATAAATTGATTTCAGCGCCATCTATTATTGCACGTACATATTTTTATGCGTTTTCTCGATACGCGTCAAACAGTACACTACTCGAGTCTTGACAGAAATAATCTATAGATGTCGCTAAACAAAATCTTGCATATATTGATTTTAAATGTTAAAGGAGGTCTAAAAAACCGAAAAACTAATAAATACATACAAAAAAAAAGTAAAAAGTCCCTAAATCGCTAATAATAACAAAAAATACATACATTGCAAGTCATATGCTAGGATTTGAACCCGTAACATAACAACTGATAACAATAAATAGCTGAGAGCCTACCGCGAAACACGTACGAAGTGTTGCCTCTCTCTCGCACTCGTGAATTCCACTATAAGTGTGACAGGGAGGCAACACTTCTTTCGTTGTTCGCGGTAGGGCCTCTGATTAGGGTATATCCGAATTATATAACAGATACATTGCGGCGCGGCGTTGCCGTTTGGTTGTCAGCATTCTCTTTGCTTTACCGTAATCTGACGAGCTGGCAACAAACGAAACGAGAGCCATAGAAAATTGAAGGTAATCTGAGCATTGCATTCTGTTTCTATTCTACGCTTCAATACCAAACTCACATAGCGAAATAATAATTAAACTCTTACTAATGGCACTCTATCAATATCATTGGCAATAAATAGCTCTACTCTGTCCAACATCCAACAAACTCTGTAAGAAAAAAAGGGCTAATACTAATTTTCTCTTATTGTGTCTGCCATTGAATTTGCCATTTGTGTCCATTCTAAGATCCAAGATGGCGGGAACTTTTTTTGCAATTTTCATCATTGTACTCGTTTCTGACTAATTCGCATACGTGGAATATCATTTTTGGGTCCATTCTAAGATCCAAGATGGCGGGAACTTTTTTTTTTGTAATTTTCATCATTATACTCGTTTCCGACTAATTCGCATACGTGGAATACGATTTTCGGGTCCATTCTAAGATTCAAGATGGCGGGAACTTTTATTTTGCAATTTTCATCATTATACTCGTTTCCGACTAATTCGCATACGTGGAATACGATTTCCGGGTCCATTCTAAAATCCAAGATGGCGGGAACTTTTTTTTGCAATTTTCATCATTATACTCGTTTCCGACTAATTCGCATACGTGAAATACGATTTCCGGGTCCATTCTAAAATCCAAGATGGCGGGAACTTTTTTTTTGTAATTTTCATCATTATACTCGTTTCCGACTAATTCGCATACGTGGAATACGATTTTCGGGTCCATTCTAAGATTCAAGATGGCGGGAACTTTTATTTTGCAATTTTCATCATTATACTCGTTTCCGACGTGGAATACGATTTCCGGGTCCATTCTAAAATCCAAGATGGCGGGAACTTTTATTTTGCAATTTTCATCATTATACTCGTTTCCGACTAATTCGCATACGTGGAATATCATTTTTGGGTCCATTCTAAAATCCAAGATGGCGGGAACTTTTTTTTGTAATTTTCATCATTATACTCGTTTCCGACTAATTCGCATACGTGGAATACGATTTTCGGGTCCATTCTAAGATTCAAGATGGCGGGAACTTTTATTTTGCAATTTTCATCATTATACTCGTTTCCGACTAATTCGCATACGTGGAATACGATTTCCGGGTCCATTGTAAAATCCAAGATGGCGGGAACTTTTTTTTGCAATTTTCATCATTGTACTCGTTTCTGACTAATTCGCATACGTGGAATATCATTTTTGGGTCCATTCTAAGATCCAAGATGGCGGGAACTTTTTTTTGTAATTTTCATCATTATACTCGTTTCCGACTAATTCGCATACGTGGAATACGATTTTCGGGTCCATTCTAAGATTCAAGATGGCGGGAACTTTTATTTTGCAATTTTCATCATTATACTCGTTTCCGACTAATTCGCATACGTGGAATACGATTTCCGGGTCCATTCTAAAATCCAAGATGGCGGGAACTTTTTTTTGCAATTTTCATCATTATACTCGTTTCCGACTAATTCGCATACGTGGAATACGATTTCTGGGTCCATTCTAAAATCCAAGATGGCGGGAACTTTTTTTTGCAATTTTCATCATTGTACTCGTTTCTGACTAATTCGCATACGTGGAATATCATTTTTGGGTCCATTCTAAGATCCAAGATGGCGGGAACTTTTTTTTTGTAATTTTCATCATTATACTCGTTTCCGACTAATTCGCATACGTGGAATACGATTCCCGGGTCCATTCTAAGATCCTAGATGGCGGCTACTTTTTTTTTGTAATTTTCATTATTATACTCGTTTCTGACTAATTCGCATACGTGTAATACGATTTCCGGGTCCATTCTAAGATCCAAGATGGCGGGAACTTTTTTTTTGTAATTTTCATCATTATACTCGTTTCCGACTAATTCGCATACGTGGAATACGATTCCCGGGTCCATTCTAAAATCCAAGATGGCGGGAACTTTTTTTTGCGATTTTCATCATTGTACTCGTTTCTGACTAATTCGCATACGTGTAATACGATTTCCGGGTCCATTCTAAGATCCAAGATGGCGGCTACTTTTTTTTTGTAATTTTCATTATTATACTCGTTTCTGACTAATTCGCATACGTGTAATACGATTTCCGGGTCCATTCTAAGATCCAAGATGGCGGGAACTTTTTATTTTGCAATTTTCATCATTATACTCGTTTCCGACTAATTCGCATACGTGGAATACGATTTCCGGGTCCATTCTAAAATCCAAGATAGCGGGAACTTTTTTTTGCAATTTTCATCATTGTACTCGTTTCTGACTAATTCGCATACGTGGAATATCATTTTTGGGTCCATTCTAAGATCTAAGATGGCGGGAACTTTTTTTTTTGTAATTTTCATCATTATACTCGTTTCCGACTAATTCGCATACGTGGAATACGATTTCCGGGTCCATTCTAAAATCCAAGATAGTGGGAACTTTTTTTTGCAATTTTCATCATTATACTCGTTTCCGACTAATTCGCATACGTGGAATACGATTTCCGGGTCCATTGTAAAATCCAAGATGGCGGGAACTTTTTTTTGCAATTTTCATCATTATACTCGTTTCCGACTAATTCGCATACGTGGAATACGATTTCTGGGTCCATTCTAAAATCCAAGATGGCGGGAACTTTTTTTTGCAATTTTCATCATTGTACTCGTTTCTGACTAATTCGCATACGTGGAATATCATTTTTGGGTCCATTCTAAGATTCAAGATGGCGGGAACTTTTATTTTGCAATTTTCATCATTATACTCGTTTCCGACTAATTCGCATACGTGGAATACGATTTCTGGGTCCATTCTAAAATCTAAGATGGCGGGAACTTTTTTTTGCTATTTTCATCATTGTACTCGTTTCTGACTAATTCGCATACGTGGAATATCATTTTTGGGTCCATTCTAAGATCCAAGATGGTGGGAACTTTTTTTTTGTAATTTTCATCATTATACTCGTTTCCGACTAATTCGCATACGTGGAATACGATTCCCGGGTCCATTCTAAAATCCAAGATGGCGGGAACTTTTTTTTGGGATTTTCATCATTGTACTCGTTTCTGACTAATTCGCATACGTGTAATACGATTTCCGGGTCCATTCTAAGATCCAAGATGGCGGCTACTTTTTTTTTGTAATTTTCATTATTATACTCGTTTCTGACTAATTCGCATACGTGTAATACGATTTCCGGGTCCATTCTAAGATCCAAGATGGCGGGAACTTTTTATTTTGCAATTTTCATCATTATACTCGTTTCCGACTAATTCGCATACGTGGAATACGATTTCCGGGTCCATTCTAAAATCCAAGATAGCGGGAACTTTTTTTTGCAATTTTCATCATTATACTCGTTTCCGACTAATTCGCATAAGTGGAATACGATTTCCGAGTCCATTCTAAAATCCAAGATGGCGGGAACTTTTTTTGCAATTTTCATCATTATACCTACTCGTTTCTGACTAATTCGCATACGTGGAATATCATTTTTGGGTCCATTCTAAGATCCAAGATGGCGGGAACTTTTTTTTGCAATTTTCGTCATTATACTCGTTTCCGACTAATTTCGTTTCGCATACGTGGAATACGATCAAGATGGCGGGAAACTTTTTTTTGCAATTTTCATCATTATACTTTTTTCTGACTAATTCGCATACGTAGAATACGATTTTCAGGTCCATTCTAAGATCCAAGATGGCGGTAATTTTTTTTGTAATATTTGTCAATGTACTCGATTTCGACTAATTTATAAACGTGGAACCCTAATTTGGGGTTAATTTAATATCCAAGAGTTTTTATATTTAGCATGTTCTTATGAGTAGCGGAAATGCAGTACCTATAATGAAAAAAAAAACTGCACAAAAGTTCAAAAAAGGTGCCGCCATTTTGTATCTTACAATTGATGTACTTTTGGGCAGTTTTTATCATTAAAGATACTCCATTTCCAATACATATACGTAAATAACCTTAGATCTTAAATTCGCCCTAAATTCGGGTTCCACGTTTGTAAATTAGTCGAAAACAAGTACAATGATAAAATTTACAAAAAAAAGTTCCCGCCATCTTGGATCTCAGAATCGACCCCAAAATCGTATGTGAATTAGTCAGAAACGAGTATAATGATGAAAATTGCAAGAAAAATGTTCCCGCCATGTTGGATCTCAGAATGGACCTGGAAATCGTATTGTAAGTATGCGAATTAGTCAGAAACGAGTATAATGATGAAATTTACAAAAAAGTAGCCGCCATCTTGGATCTTAGAATGGACCCGGAAATCGTATTACACGTATGCGAATTAGAAACGAGTACAATGATGAAAATTGCAAAAAAAAGTTTCCGCCATCTTGGATTTTAGAATGGACTCGGGAATCGTATTCCACGTATGCGAATTAGTCGGAAACGAGTATAATGATGAAAATTGCAAAAAAAAAGTTCCCGCCATCTTGGATCTTAGAATGGAACCAAAAAAATTATTCCACGTATGCGAATTAGTCGGAAACGAGTATAATGATGAAAATTGCAAAAAAAAAGTTCCCGCCATCTTGGATTTTAGAATGGACCCGAAAATCGTATTCCACGTATGCGAATTAGTTAGAAACGAGTATAATGATGAAAATTGCAAAAAAAAGTACCTGCCATCTTAGATCTCAGAATGGACCCGAAAATTGTATTCAACGTATGCGAATTAGTCAGAAATGAGTATAACCCAACTCTGTCAGGAATAACTAGGTACACTCTTCACGCTTCAAGTTCGTCTGTATACTCATTTTCACCCTGTATAATTATGTATGTAACACCCTGTATGTATGTATGTATCTATCGGATCTATGATCACTTTGTATAACTATAAAACGAAACGGAAAGAGCTCGTGATTCTGAGTAGAAAAAAATGTAAAAAAGTCCATATATGGAAAATTTTAAAAAACGACAACAAAATAAAAACCCGCCCGTTTGCACCTTGTAAAACACTGTTTTTACAAAATCAAAGATTATGCGCAACAAAAAACAAAAAAATAAAAAAACAAAGTTTGAAAAAAAAAGAAACAAAATAACATTTTCAGCGCGTATTGCTAGGATTTGAACCTGGTACCACTGCTTCACAGCCGAACGCATGAACCACAATACCAACCTCCCTATATAGTGGTACGGCGAAATATGTTATGTGTTGCAAATGATCATGCGTTTCGTTCGTGGCAAGGTAGTGTATACTGTTTCAGAGCCATCTGTACAATGCCCACGAGCAACAAAGATCAACCGTGGCGCCGTCTAGTAGTAACAACATTTCTGGTGGATGCATTTTAATGTATGGTGCTGATATATCTACTTAAACTAAATAATCTCTGCCATAAGGTACCAGTACCATCAATTAACACCGAAATTCATTTGAATATTATGCTAAAAACTTGAGTACCTTTACAGCACCTTTTTGGGTTTGTGCTTATTACTACGTAGACACCCAAAAGTTCTAAAAAATTAAACGTATTTCCTTATAGACGACTATTCATTAGTGTCAATCAATCACTAAGAATGCATGAATATCTGTAATATTTGTCGCTTAAAAACGGACGTGATAATGTTATTGGTCATCGTGACATATCCCCCGAACACATTATCTCGAAATTACTCAGCGCTTATCTGCTGCAGTCGTACCTACTGTTGTAGGTGGGACAAATATTTTAAAACAAGTCATTCCATATTTGGAAACTTGACAGAATTCAGTGATTCATTTTGTTTTTGTTCGCTCTACTGTAGATTAGTGACAGTGGATACATCATGTTATATAATAAGATTAATAAATATAACTAGGTGTAGTAGTCGTCATAGATATTATTATAATCACTTGCCTAAATAAACCTGTAGATCTCACAAAATTTCTTAAAAACTGATCGAAAATTGGACTTGGTGAACAGAACACTCCTGAGACATCACCATGTCAAGCTCATAGATACAGAATGGCTTGCATTCTAACTACGACTAACACAAAGGCAAAAGATGTAAGAAGAGATACAACAAAAAAAAGATTAAGAAACATTACATTTATACTGACCCCCACACTAGGCGGTGCCTGTCCAGTGGGGGAGGTTAAATCGCTTATCGCTGCTTCTGTGGAGCACCGATTAAACTTTCTTCTTTATCCCCAGATAAACAGGAATTCGAACGTATAAGGCCCAGCAAGTTCCCCAAGCTATTTTCCTGCGTGGAACGCCCTTTACGAGCAAGCCTGACGGAATTCTGATAACGGGTTATTTGCAGAATAATACTGTGACATCAGCTATTCAACATTCCCAGATAACTAGCTTATGCGCTATCATGAAGAAACTTTTAATACCTAGTTAAGCATTTGCAAAATATAATAGCCGTGTGGTGACAGCAGCAAGAGTCCACTAAAAGATTGAAATCTCACTAACCATCCTTTGATTTGATTGATGATGGGCAGCAGCGTCATCACAGTGGACACATTATACTGCGTTCGCCAATCCCCTTGCCCAGCGTGGCGATCATGGACATTTAGCTCCTAATGCATCTATACGCATAGTTAATAGGAGAGGCGTACGTCCAGCAGTGGACTGAGATAGGCAGATGATGTATGGATGTATGTTTGTATTTATAAATCCTGCTACACTGTGGGATGTGCCGCGTCCTTCGGGTTTTTTTCTGACCGACACGACGCTTCTGACTGCGTGTCCATGGGCGACGATTATTGCCTACTATCAGCCTATACTGCTCTTTTGCCTTTTTAAGATATCAAACAATATACCAAATGCAACATAAATTGCAATTAAAAAGTTGTTACCGTTTCAGTTTTAAGGCAAGTGCAACTAGCGCGGTTGAGGTCATTCTCTCCTGCGAGGACATTCGATGACTTCCGGCCGTCGAAACACGTTATTGCAACTTCACAGTCTTATTTATACCAAATCTTTGATTTTTTTTGCAAAGATAATGTAAGGATGATATTTACAAGGAAAATACGTGAGATCTGAAGATCAAAGCACACTAAACTTGCTTCCTCGGGAATTCATGTACATATTTTTTCCTTATATTTTTTGCTGTACCTTCCTCTTACACAAGATTCATTATTATGTATAGCCTATCCACTTTCCTGATGTCAAGTTCGCTATGGTGTTTGTGGGTCATTGTCAGATTTAGATTATCGTCTTTTCAGTGCGCATATCCTAAAGTTAAGGAGTTTGTGTACTAATTTTGGGATATAACAATTAACTCATCGAATCCCAGGCATTTGAAGTGCTTATGTACTTCCGTCATCATATGATGACGCTGGGGCTCAAAGGGTTAATGGCAAATAAAACTAGGTTCTCCGATCTACAACCCTTTGCAATAAAATAGTAGCATAGACATAAATATACAAGCTGTTCAGTAAACTTATGACCACCGAGTGTTACCGACAACTTTGGTTTTACCGACTGACAATTATCCTTAATATATGCCGAACTTACTCTTAAAAAGTGCACAGAGAGGTAGAGGTAAAATTACCTATCTAAAACGAGTAAATAACCGGTACCTCTCGGATTAAAAAGAGGAAAACGTTGGATAATATATATTTCATTATTTCAAAATGCCGTGGGAAAACCCGCTCAACCAAATTGACAAATACGAAATTATTGAACAACGTCAATGTCGCAATTATAAAGAGCACAAATTATTATATAATTGTGTTTTCGTGTCAACCAGTTAGTAATTAGTATTGAGGATGAATGGAATTAAGTGAAGTCTTAACTTAGAAGATGTCAATTCTGAATCCTGTATGCCTTTGCAGTATATTTTTCTGATCTGGTTTAATGGTGGAATTATGGTTTTCTA
>JALPQI010019347.1:0-19073 GCA_025490895.1 Thaumatotibia leucotreta
GTAAATAGATTGACATAACACAAATGATGTACTTAACAACGTTATCATTTAACGACTACAATTGAATTGAATTAAAACTACTCGTAATTTAGATAGTCTTGAGTAATAATGGCTGTTATTAGTATGTAGTAAGTACATAGTAATTAACCTTACTTCTTCATAAATACTTTGAATGAAATCATTCAAGAAATGGACAGGTGATTCTATGTTTCTTAAGTAACGTATGCGGAATGAAATCTGCACAAAGTTTAATATTATATTAAATAAATGATATCATTATTATTTTCTTGAACATGTACGTTTTTTAATATCGATTTTAACAAGTATTCATGCAAGATAAAAACTACTTGAATCCAAAGTGTATAACTTTAGTTTTATGATAAAATTAAAAATAAAATTAGAGGCAAGAAAAATGCTAACATTTGTTTTTTCGACATCAATGGATCTTTATCCATTGATGTCGAAAAAACAAATGTTAGCATTTTTCTTGCCTCTAATTTTATCTTCTGTAGGAAAACTTTTTAAATAAAAATCCTTTGCTCATTATATTTCATATTCTTGTTAATTGGTCTATTGATACTTACTTATTATGCTAAAAATATTTAATTGAAATTAGCTATAAGTCGTTCACCGTGACATCCGTTACTGAAAAAGCAGTGTTTTTTACACTTTTTGATCAAATGGCGAAGTCATATTTTCAAAGTTGTTTATTTTTATTTTCCGTGTTGATAGGCTTGCTCTTTGTTTATGTTTCGTAATGCCCATGGTTTGAGGATGTTTTTCATTAATTTTGTTGTCATATTTAGAAGTATTTCTGAGCTCCCTGTTCGATTTTGTGATTCGGGTTAACGTAATTTCCTTTATTCGAGCTCTTTCTGAAAAGTGGCTGTAGCCAAATTTTTACGTTACACTAGGGTTTCTAATATCATTTATTGGAAACGAAAAGAATGCGAGATTTTTATAAAACAGTGTTTCAAATCTTGCCTTCTTCTAAAAAATCAGAATCATCGTCGATTTTGGCCTTAGCAAATGTGTCTTGTGGAAAATACATGCAGTTGTGCGACATTGTTCTACTCAATTGGCCATAATTTCTAAAGAAAGATGCCAAACCCGACAAAACTATCCAATTTAATTAACAATTGTATACAAATTAATTTAGCATTGAGACACAAGTTAAATTTAATTTTTTTATTTTGTTTTTACTTGTTCAAAATTTGTGCAAATTTCACTCCGCATACGTTATCTATGTTGGACGTCGACTCAGGCAGAAAGGGGAAGACCCTCGCTCCGAGTCGTTTCTGGTGCAAAAGCTCTCTATTGTTATACAACGCGGCAACGCTGCTAGCGTTATGGGCACTTTTGCACCAGGAATGACATGAGGGGTAGGGGGAAATGATTAAAATGTATTTTTATTTAATTGTGTGTTTTCTTGTAGTACCTATGTAACATCTGCAAATAAAAATAATAAGTATCTATTTATTATATATATCGTCAAGCCTTATGAAGTTTATCTTGGGACTAAGCTGATTTGTGTAAGATGATCCTATGATATTATTTCTTTATTCAAAGTGAAGCATCTTTGAGTTGTTTCTTAAATTTGTTGGGTGCTATGTATTTTTTATGGAAAAGATGCCCGTTAACGTTAATGACGCATAACGTTTTAATAAAAGTGATATTTTTGCGGAAACTATGAATGTAGGTGCAAGAAATATCGTTTTCACAGTTTCGTCATTTTACGCTCTTCTTTCGTGTCTTGTGTACCTCCATAAGATTAACGTAAGAGTTCAAACGGAGAGGTTTGGGACTGCGAAGGATGTGAGTGGGATTTCAGAAAAGTCCGTTTGGTTTTTGTGTTTTCTTTCTTTCAAAGAGTTTAGAGCAGGTAAGTTCTGCCATAGTCTTAGTAAGATAAATTAATTTAGCTAAAGTGGGGACTTCCTTAATACGTCTTTCGTTAACTGTTTTTGTGGTTTACAGTCTGAACTACGAATAAATAAAACATGGATGTCGCACGCGGTATAAATATTTGTATTTTTAAAACCGTCTTGAAATTATGTTTACAAGTGTCGCGTCCTCTTTAATACATTATGCTTCTGAATTTTTATATTATATGAACCAATTTTACTTTAGCCGCTATTAAAAAAAATTGTAATAATCAAAGTTTTGATTTACTATAATCTGTTGTTTCAACGATAATAATTTTCAATTTTTTTTTATCAGACTTAAACCAAGTTCTCCGAGATTCCATCATCAGGTCTACTACCACGAAAATCGTTATAGGAATTTGGGGATTTGTCTGTGTTACTACAACAAAGACGTCAGAGAAAAATTCCCAAAATTTGTGGATTCTGTAGTTTTTCAAAAACGGCCAGTCCGATGACGTTCGAAACAGTTTTATTTTACATTATTATTTAAGCCCACTATTCGTAATTTATTTTATATTTTTCGGACTCACAGTTCAAAAGTTATAGGGGGAGGACATAATTTTTTTTCTTCTGGAGCCGTTATCTGCGAGAATATTAACATTGTTTTTAGAAAAAAAAAATGTTTGAGATCCTTATTCTTTTTGAAAGACCACAACGATACCCCATACTATAGGATTACAGCAAAATAAAAAACCGGCCAAGTGCGAGACGGACTCGCGCGCAAAGGGTTCCGTACCATTTTCAATTTATTATTAAAAAAATACAGTTAAATCAACCTACCTCAAAAACTATAGGAGATAATTTAATCAAACCAAAAATCATTGATAGAGTTTATTCATATGCATAACATTAATTATTTTTTAGAATTTTATATCGCGTAGTTTAAAAAATAGAGGGGGGGGGGCATATTTTTGAGACTTTAAGAGCTGATATCTCGAAAACAATTTGCTTAAATAGAAATGAGATTTGTAAACCTTCATATCATTTTCAAAGACCTTTCTTTTAATACCCCACACGCTTATATACAACTAAAAAAATTGTTCTATCCCTCAGTTACATGTATGGAGTGCCCCCAATGGTTTTTTTTACAATTTAGTATCATAATCCTGTAGCAGTTCATACAACACATATCCTTACTAAATTTCGTCACTGTAGCATTTATAGTTTCCGAAGTAAATCGGCTGTGACAGACGGACAGACTGACAGATTGACAGACTGACAGACGGACAGACGGACATGACGAATCTATAAGGGTTTCGTTTTTGCCATTTTGGCTACGGAACCCTAAAAAACATCCCCACTATACGTGTAGAGGGGGTACCTGATTTTTTTATTGATTATTTTATTCTACCCCTTTGTCAGCATAATTAATACGAGTATGTATACTTGTACCGTACCAAATTACAAATTTATAGTACTATGAGCTATGAGTGCACTGCGGACAGAAAGATGGACAGACGAATATGACGATACTATAAAGGTTCCAATTAAGGTTCAAATTAAGTTTACTACAGAACCCTAAATATTAAAAAAGGCTCATGATTTTCGGAGACATCGAATAAATAACGTACAAAAAATATTAATTGAGCTGACAACCTCCTACTTTTTTGACGTCAAGCCTATTTTTGAACCGTTTTCAAAAGTATATCGATACGTAAATAAGTACATAAATTATTTTGCTTTCACCTCCATCTGTCATATCTACATATTTTATATCTTACCTAATTTTTTATGTATTGTCTTTTCTAATAATGACAATGTACAGTCGAAAACAAACTCATCTGACCTCCCCCCTCCCTGCATAAATGTCTGTATGACTGTACCTACCTAAATATACATCAGGGTAAATACTATTGATTGAATAAAGTACGCAGAACTGGTATTTTAAAAACAAAATGGCAGAATAATGAATGGAACGGATTGTATTCAAATTAAAGGCATCATTATAAAAATGTCATTTAAATTCTGAGCGGGAGCTCCTATTTTAGACGTGATCTCATTTCATCACTACATGCTTAGATTTATGACCTAAAATGTTATTCGAATAACAATTCCAATTTATCTTTTAGGAGCTCGTATGTACTTATTTCGTGCAACGATATAGGTATGTGATTGTACCTGTATTGCAAAAACTGGCAATCTTTTTGTACGAGTCTTGACAAAATCTAATATAATCATTAATATTTTCTTCGGTTACCGTGAGGATTACATATGATATAAACCTATAAAAACAGATAAACTCGCGTAAATTATTTAACTTTAACTTCATTCCGACGTTTCGAACACTTTAAAGGGTTCATAGTCTGCGGGCGACTGACAAATAATAGACTGTAAAGTGTTCGAAACGTCGGAATGAAGTTAAAGTTAATTAATATAAGCGAGTTTATCCGTTTTCATAGATTTAAAATAATTAATATTAATATTTTCTTCGGTTACCGCGAGGATTACTCATGAAATAAAACTATGAAAACGGATAAACTCGCGTATATTAACTAATTTTAACTTCATTCCGACGTTTCGAACACTTTACAGGGTTCGTGGTCTGCGGATAAGTCGGAATGAAGTTAAAATTAGTTAATATACGCGAGTTTATCCGTTTTCATAGTTTTATTTCATAATTAATATTAATTTAAAAACTTTTTTATTTCACGCGGAATAATATAAATAAAAATTAAATATTAAACAAAAACGTCATAATTCCATTTCCTAGTATCAAGAAACTTTCAGCATGACCCTCGTTTATACTTTTTCAACTGCAATTAAATTGACTTATTTGGCAATAAAAAGTACTGCGTATACACAACTACGACACAAAATGTTATAGGTATAGGTACATTAATATACTATAATTTTACAAAATATATTACATAATGTACTCCTCGACAAAAAATAAGCCACTGAGCCACTAAGTATTTTGGACTGTAACTTATAAAATACTTGTATGTAACCCCCTTATTCATGACGTTTATGAATAAGGGGGTTACATACAAGTATTTTAGCTAGCTTAACAGGCCGCTAAGTATTGTTTGTCCCTTTTGCTCTTATGGACACATTATGAAGACGGAAAGGGAGAAACAATTATTAGCAGCTTGTTAAGTTAGCAGACGTTTATGAATAAGGGGGTTTTATCGCTATAACAATCAAATAATTTAAAAAAATCCACTTATTTAGATACGCTCATTAAATTTAAATATAGTGGCAATCACGAGATCTGATAGCCCATATTTTCTTTTGACTAGTATATTTTTAATAACTGTCTATTAAATTTAAATTTGTAAGTAACTGGTATCAAGCAAAATCGTCAGTGCACAAATCCAGTGAATCGTAAAGTCCCAGATTGTATGTGTAACAATGTCCTATTGAAAGCACAAAGCCACAAATAAGAAACGGATCGGAGAAGAGGGAAAATTGGATTTTCTTTGAGTGAAGTTCTCCATTAAATTGAAACTGGCTTTATACAGGCACGAAATAACTGTTCTCCGTAAATTATAAAAAACTTATTTGGAAACAACCTTTGATGTTGCGGAGGTAGCTTTTGGATGAGCGGTTTTATTTGCAAACTTATTCAATGTAGAACAAAAGCTTTGACTATGAGGTACCAAATATCAAAAAAGGCAAAGATATTTTTTAGTTAATCATTTTTCAGCTGAAATCTTCAAGTCTCATCTTTGCTTTAAAAAATATGTTTTCATTAGTACATCACGATAAAAGTGCGAAAAAGATCTCAATCGTCCAATTGGACTCGGTTCGGCAGCGTTCGGGAAGCTACGACACATCTTATCGCCCAATATTCCGCAGTGCTTGAAGACGAAAGTTTTTGATATTTGTGTGTTGCCAGTGATGATACACGGTACTGAAACGTGATTGCTTACATTGGGCCTCATAATGGGTCAAATTCACCCAAAGGGCAATGGAGAGGGCTGTGCTAGACGTCTCTCTGCGACATCGTATTAGAAACCGATATAGCTCTCCGAATTGCTAAATTTAAGGGGCAGTGGGCAAGGCACATTGTACCTAGAACTGATGGCCGTTGAGACGGAAAGATTCTCGAGTGGTGTCCATGTACCGGATGGCGTAACGTAGGTAGCCCCCCATATGGTCGACTGATGAGCTGGTGAAGGTAGCAGGAATCCGCTGGAGGCGGGTGGCCCGGGACCGGCCATTGTGGTAATTTTTGGGGGAGGCCTATGTTTAGCAGTGGACGCCTTTCGTTACATATTATGATGATGATGATGCACCGATTTAGTATCTTATTTTACCTCATGTATTTGTCACCCATACGACTGTTTGTAGAATACATTTAATAATTCAATCTTAGTTAGAATTTCAAAACGAAGAACGTTTAAATGGTTTCAAAGCTCTATTCTATATTCCCACCGCTTACCGAAAGCAAGTGACCCTGGATACTTAACCAAGGTGTAAATCGCTAAAGTTGCATTTAGACCAAACGAGCATTTGCTCATTCTACGAATGATGAAATGATTTCGACGAATCACGTTTTGTGTAACGAATGAATTTCGTAGAGTGGGGGATATAATGAGCGAATGCTCGTTTGGTCTAAATGCACCTTAACGCGCAGTCGCGAACAAAAATCACCTGTCTTAATCGCACTAATAAAAAAAAAGATTAAGAGAGAAAACTATGCGATGATCTTGGCTACCTACCCACCTTGGTCAGAATCACAGAAATCGCAAGAACTGCAGCTCGATATTTGAAGGCTTACCGCAAATTTCGAGATTCATAAATCTTGAACATTTGTCTTTGTAACTTCAACAAGGGCATGGAGACCCCATTATCAAAAATTGAGGCCGCGTTGACGAGTCGCAATAGTTATCTTTATAATGTACATAGAGTAACTATATTTTAGTTTATATATTAAAAAAAAAATTTCAGCCGCAGTGAATTTCAGTAAGGTACGGTTAAATGCTACTAGCAGATACTGTGGAAAAACGACTTTTTGTCTTACCCCATTAAAAAACCGTTTGATCTTACCCCACTTTACCTTGTGGTGATTGGTTCCCACTTTCCCAGTGTCACTAAAAGGCATTATGACTATTCGTTTATCCCCTTCAACATTACGTTGTATTAATTATTCATAATATCAACTTAGTAAATAAAATATAAAATGTATTTATTTATCTAAAAGAAAAGGTGATAGTGGTAGTTTGCCTTGCCAGCACGCAGACAATTAACTATGCGTTGCCATTTTCCTATGTATTAGTTACAGGAAAGAAAAAAAAATAGTACATACACATTTTGTGGAGACCATTATCAGAGTGAATATTGACATAAAGGTCATGTTACACTGGCAGTTAATAATCGGAGCAAGCTCGCTCAACCAATGGGAATTCAGGGACTAGAATGACATGTTTATCGCCAGACGTCAGGCGCACCAAAACCACACGTTTTCAGATGTTTCACTCACATGCTGTCGAAAATATAAATCCCATGTTATAACAGTGTACCAAGTGGTAAGTTGTAAGGGTTAAATTATTCGAAATGTGATAGATAGATGGTAGAACACAGTTTTTTATTAAGCACGACAATTAGTAACAAATTATTAAATGAATATTATGAGACAATCTTACGCAAATCGACTTAGCCCCACAAAAAATTAAGGCTTGTGTTACAGGAAAAAAGCAACGATGTACAGGTGATTTTGTATTCACCGGCGAAATTTTAGAGGGTTAATTCTGAGGTCATATTGATGAACGTTCACTATGGAACCTGCTTAAGTATAATATAATAAATCAGGGTTGTATGAAACATCAGATTTTTTTCTCGAATCGGATGTTGAGACAATAGTCAAAGTTCATTAATATGACCTGTGATTAATAAATAGTGGGCTTATAGAATACTTTAAAATAAAACTATTTCGAACAAAATCGGCCAAGCTGCTTTTGAATAATTGAACCCTTTACATTGAGCATGGCCCAACATGCTCTTGGACGGGTTTTTTTTTAAATCAAATTATTTTGGATGGATGTCACCATTTTTTTTTAATATCTGGCGTTAATAATAGAATCCAAAAATTTTAATCTTGCAACTGACTATGGTACAGTTAGTACGAAAATGCAGGCAATTATTAATTTTCCCACTATTATGTTGATGTTTCAAATGCATTCGGGATGGGCCTGCGCGCCACTAATTAGCATCTCGTACAAACATGGACGCTGTAAACTGAACTAACTTGGCGAATTCCAGCAGAACCCATGTCTGGCAATCTCAATAGACGTTGCTAATTATGACTGTGAAACTGAAATTGTGAAGGCTTAAAACTAAAAGTTCTAGTTAAGTAACGTATGCAAGTAGGTAGCGGCATCACGTGTTTAGATAAGTGATCATTATCAACGTGCAGTATTGGTGGCAAAGTATGGTTGACAGATAAACCAAAAGCACTTGGATATTTTAAATTTATGCATTACTACTGTTCCAAAAAATTAAATTATTCATGTTACAATTATTAATTACCTACTAACACGTATTTTTAATACTTTTTTTCAAATTATACTGATTGAACGAAAATATTTGTTAAATAGATTTAGTTGTCAAAAATACTTTTTATAATGATGAAATAGTAGTCATTAGTGCCAGATTATGTGCTTAATTTAGTTTTTAAATATCCTATACATTTTTTATTCATATTTATGATATAAAATTATTATAATATAACATATTTGGTTTCAAAATCAGAGTTGGATGTTAATATTTATTCGAGAGATGTGATCCTAAGACGGTGGGCATTTATTTTATGATAATAGAACAAAATTTGATATTTAAATACTGTCCTTTTTTTCTGTCAACCATACCTTTTGCCACGAAAAGTACACGTTGAGAACGATCATTACATAATAGTTTTGGTAATTACAAAAAAACGGCTTCAGGAATTTTCATGAAAAATCAAATCACACTAACATAATACTATTATGAAAGCGGTTATTCGCGCGATGTAGCTATATACGAGATTAAAGAAATTGATTTGAACTTTCACACTGATCATGATCATTCATACTTAAAAAAAGCGGGATTTACTCGTAGTCGCATAAACTTAAGTTAAATATTGTTCTGACGTTTCGCGCATGACGCTACACCCGTGGTCGTGGGCATCTGCCCACTTGCTTGATCTAAATCGGGCGTATACTTTTAAATATAGCATAAAACAAATATTATGTTTAAAATAAACAAATATTTTAAGGCGGTAATATTCTTTACGGGGTTGATAGGACAGATAGCTTTGTAAATTAGTAGTTTTTCTGCTATTTTTCATTTAAACTCTGCTTTAGCGTTGCTAAGACTGCTGACCTGGCTTAAGCTTGTTATTTTAAATGCATTAGCTAAGCTGTTTTGAATTAAAGCAGTAGATTCTGTTGAATTTGTAAATAGGGAATTTTTAAACTGAAGCTCGTTATAGCTATTTGACACTCAACATGTTTAAACTAGATACATACCTAACGAATTACAATTACTCATAGACAATAAGCATCAGGGTGCGTAGTCAAGATTCCAATCGCTAACTCTCCATCGTGAATCGTTAATGATAAACAACTAACTGTCTTTGTCGCATTAAATTAAAGAGTGACAGAGAGAGAAAACTACGATACACTACTAAGCGTTAGCGATTGGCAACTTGGCTACACACAGCATGACAATACGTGCCTAAATACTATGAATACTATGTTTTGCAATTAGCATAACCTGAAAACAGATTACATTAATATCTACCTACCTTCATGTCCTCTATAGTCAATAATAACAGAAATTCGTGATGTGGATTTTCAAAAGGTAGTAAAATTTCTACTACAGTCCACACCACATTTCTCCAACGTATCGCCTCGCGATTTTGTAAGTGAATATTCAGATAAACTGTTAACAATTTTGCTCAACACTACTGGAAACAATAATTCAGTAACACGTGTTGTATCCAAGCTTGAAAACGTACCGTGGCGTTAGTTTAATGAAGTCATAACGGCTGATTTAACGGAGTTTTGGCAACATTAGCGCTAGAAATTAAATTTAATTCAAACAGATGTGCTTTTGCTGGATGCTTCATTGGTACCAAGTTAATTTAATAAACATCATTTTTGCGGTTTGCTGCTACGTGTGGAGGTAGTTTATGATTGTGATTTGCGTTAATTTTATTCACTATCATGTTATGCATAGGCGTTTACGCCTTCAATGGTATTTATTTTAAAATAGCACATTAACGAACACTGACTGGAATAGTATACCATTTTTGTGGGGAAATGCGTTACGCATACCACCCGGGTCCCGGATGGTTATGTGAGACTCACAGGGCTATGAGGCCCTGGTCTACCGACTAAAACCCCACGGTCTGCCGCCAAGACACTTTAAGGCGAGGTCACACCTGTGACCTACTCTGACGTACCTACGCACACTTTCACGACGACGTTTTATACCTAAGTAGATGGAATAAAATAGGTGACTTTAAAGGCATACCCAGTATTATTTATAAATATGATGAATAAAGGAGGTTAATCTAAAATTGCGAGACAAGTGAAATAAACAACGCTAACTGAAGATCACTTGGACGATTTTGGTAACTAATATTTTTATCCCACAAGAGTATAAATGTAGTACACTTTTGCTTATAATTCAATTACGTCCCAGGTCAAAAGTATGGAAACAAAGGTAGACATGACGTATGCAAATCTAAAAGTTCTAAATATTCAATTCGTGTTCGTGTAAATTACTGGGGCTCTAGCCAAGATGCTCAAACTTAGTAGGCCCACCACAAGGTGGACTGATGACCTAGTGAAGGTCGCAGGAGTCCGCTGGATGCGGGTGGCACAGGACCGGTCATTGTGGCAATCTTTGGCCCTATGAGGATGGATGGATGGAGGCCTATGTTCAGCAGTGGACGTCTTTCGGCTGATATGATGATATCCTGCAGTGGAATGCACTAAGGCTGCTATTTGAATTCGATAAGTACTGAATAATATGTTCCTCGGAATATCGTTACATTTTCTCTACGTCTAAGATAATGAAATAATGAAGCAACCATCGGCTCAACGCAAAGAAAAAAACGATTTTATGTAAGATTAGAATCGACAAGTCTTAAGAACGGCAAGAGGCTTATCCAATCAGGCAATAACTCACTCCACCTGTCACTATGAATTAAGCCTAGCTACTGAGATAGACCTAGTATTTTATTGAGATGTATTCTGAACTAGGCAAGTTTTCAATTAATTTTAGATTTTTTTATAAAAGACATTTCGACGTTTTTTTGATAATGCACGATAAAATAATATATGTCCATGATGAAAAAAAAAAACAGTTTAATCAGAAAATAATATTTTATTTGAAGAAGAAATATTTAAACGGAACGGTTCAAAGAATTACTTAATTCTGGATTCACGCCTCAAAAACGGAATTATGGCGATTTGCCATTAACAAATGTATATTTCAACTTCACGAGAATCGGAATACTGGATTTAAGACCAATTTTCCGATTCACAAAAAGCCGAAAACGTTAAGAAAGCAAAACGAACGGGTAGGTGATACGCATCTTTGGTCAAATTTATTTTGTAAGATGTTGACTTTTCTCTTTTAAATAAATCTTACTCTATTATGTCTTGCACAAAATTCAGATTGAAAATCACATTGCCAAAGCTCGTTTTGTAATTGCACCTTTTAGTGGCACACGTTAAGCTTCCATCTAAAAATGTGCAGAAATTTTAAATGTGCACGAACAAAGTACTTCCTTCCTCCACAGCTGCCAAGTCGACATTTAAATAGGCTTAAACTTATGTACGTTTGCTCTGAAATGTTCGCCCGGTTCACATATTATTAGAAGACGTACTGGAATAGCAAAAACTAAATTGTACTTTTAACAGGATGTTTTAGACCTAGTTCCGGCCTGGTCAGCATGGTCCTGGCAATTTCTGAAAGAGGCTAATGTTCAGCAGTGGAAGTCTTTCGGCCGGTGATGATGATGATAAAGCTCAATTGCGGTAGCTAATGAAAAGTTCGGCCGTGTGGTGACGGCAGGAAGAATACATTTGACACCACCCCAACTCCTCCTGCGGGTGTCGTAAGAGTCGACTAGAGGTTTGAAGTGTCACTGACCATTATTTGATAAAAGATGATGATGGACAGCAGCGTCATTATGCCCAGCGTGGCGATTATGGGCATTTACCTCCTAATGCGTCTCTACGCATAGTTGAGAGGAGAGGCTTGCGTCCTGCAGTGGACTATGCGTTGCAGTCCGTTGTCCTGCAGCTGATGATGTATGATGTATGATTATCAGATTTAAAATAAGGCTCATCAAAGTTATCTAATTTTTTCTGTTTTTTTTTTACGCATTCCACCGGTTCAGAAGCAGAACTATTTCATTGAAACGTCTTTTAGCAAAATGGTTTTCTGTCTTTATCATGATATTTAAAACACCATTTGCGAAACCAATTTCAGGCAAATAGTAGGTGTTGCCTTTAACTCTGCGAATTACAGTGTATGGGCATTTACATTACACACAGTGCGTCAAGTTTAAAACCCGGTACAATAATACCCTGAGAAAACTGTTCAAGCTTCCGAAGCACTGCCGTGGGTAGAGCAGGTTTGTCAAAGTGCAGGAAGAAATAATTGTGTTTCTGCAGGCGTGTTTGCCTGGCAACGTCGATGTTCTCCACAGGATTTAACATATTATTTTTATTTAAAATCTCATAACACGTCTCAAAACCACAAGCACAGCGCAGGCTTCGTCAAGTGGGAATAAAAAAAAATTAAACAGCACAAAACAAACAATAAAGCAATCCGCAACAGGCTTCGTCATAATCCCTTATGATATGACGGATATTAACTGAATGTTGAAGTTGCCTTTTTACTAGATCCTGCGGTGATTTAATTTTATGTTTGATAAGTCCTTTGAGAGTAACTTAATGTAGTTCTAAATCAGTCTAAAGTATATATTTTTCGAATTAGTCGAAGTTCAGATTTAGATACGCATTACGAGGCCACCATTATATTGGTCGTACTAGTGGGACATGTTCAATATTTTTTTTTCATAGTTTAAACCCATTACCTTACCTACAAATGTCACTATCGGTGTTACAGTGTAGAGCCACATGCAAACATTCATAATTTTGCCATGTAATGAAAATCAGTCAAAAACAATGGCAAGTTTTTTAGCTATCTCAGATGTACTGACTGTATGTTGGAAGTTATATTTGGCTTGATCAGGCTTCGGTAAGTATCTAAGCAATTGGTTACTTTAACCGGTTCCTTTTACTGAAGGCAACAAATCCCATCGGCTACGTCTGATCGCAATTGAATTTGGCAAGGACTGGTACTTGATTGTAACAAAGAACCACGTGCTTCGTGATCACAATAGCTGCACGGAAATCACACGGAGTGCGGCATCGCACTGAATTAACAAAGTTGCTTTAGAAAATTAATACGAGCTCGCTCGTGCCGTATAATTTAATTTACTCGTGTTTAACAAAATCCCTGACGTGTGTGAGTCGCCTACTAATTTAGAAAGCTGTTTAGTGACAGCTAATTTCGCAACGGTTTACTTGCGAGGATATTTGCTACAGTTTCGGTCGAATTTGCGGCATATTTTAGGGCGTGACTAACGTAGGCGTACGCTCTGACAGTTTGCTTTGATTAAATTTGCTTAAGGCACCTTATTCATCAAGCGTTTAAGTGAAATGGCAGTTAGGTCGCTTACATTAAATATATTTATTTAATATTTGCACAAAAGAAAACCATAATGTACAAAAGGCGAACTTAATGCTAAAAGGCATTCTCTACCAGTCAACCTTAAGGCAAAGCAGAGAAGTTGTGGGCGGTGCTATACGAGATTACTTACTATTAATGAAACTACCCTACGCAAATATACTTACTAAAATAACATAATACATATACCTGGGTGCAAGACATGCAAAAATGCGACATCTTCATTCAATATTTTGCACATATATACCTATATTATTTACGAATTATAATAAGAAATATAAACTAATAGTGACAATGATTGGCTTATTTATTCGATTCCTTATTGCATCAACGTCGCGATACATTGAGGTTACTCCTCGAGATCTTGGCTCCTAGGTCCATTTTTTTTTAGTAAATCAGTTTTTTTTTCCTAGCCTAAATTAGTGTCTCACTGCTGGGCAAAGGCCTCTCCCCTGGATCTAAATGACTCCCGATTTTTTGATTCCTCGTCCTTGCCGACAAACGAGTCCATATCATCCCGCCAAATAGGTTAGTTTAATTTTAATAATATTGTTTTCACTCAGTTTCGTACAAACATTTTGGGAAAATGTAGTGGATCGTGCTAAGCATCACTGAATCTTCCAACCTACATTTTTTTTATCAAGATCGAAGACTTGATCCAAATGTACAAGCTTTTAGAGATATGTTCGTCTAGGTATCAAATGTAAACCAGATGACAGTAATCCATCGTCAGTTTCTCTTGAATACACCTAAGCTTTATAAGTCCGTCCGTCCATCGACTGCTCGTAAAAGTTATTTACGAGCATTGCAAGCGCTTTTACTTATTTCTCAGCAGCATTATACGGTGTCTACTTAATAACTCACTTCCAAGAACCAGTTTCATTAAACCCTTCAACAAGTGAGCGGCTAAGTAGGCTTAATACGCAGGATGTTACATTATCCAGTACTTGATAGGTGTGTTTAAAGTGGCTGTTGAAAGGGTTATTCAGTCTAGGAAAATACTTGCGAGTTTGACTTGTCCAAGAAATTACTTTTAATGTGAAATAAAATAATAATAGTTGACTTTTAAGGTGATTGGGTGGATATAATATTTAGATAATCTTTATTTTCTATTCATAAACGTTCGATGGGTGGACGATATTCGGAAGAATACGGGTCACTTTTGGATGAGGTAAGCTCAGGACCGGGATCAGTGGCGTACAAGAAGAGAGGCCTATGCTCAGCAGTGGGCGAATAAGGGCTGAATATGATGATGATGATGATGAAATGCTTACTAACTTAGCAAGCTGCTATTGTTTGTCCCTTTAGATCTTATCAATATGTCTATATGACCTAAATGGACAAAATAAGCGGCTTGTTAAGTTAACTTAGGAGAAGTTTATGAATAAGGGTGTCTTCTTGGTGTGCAGAGCAGATGCTTGTCGTATAAAATTTAATGTAATTTTTGTAAGGCGTCTGCGCAAGTACCTACTCAAGTAATGCTTTTTTTTTTCGATAGGCGCGTACCAGCAGCCCTATCGGGAAATTTGAATTCGTATTGGTATTTCGAGGATTCGTCTCTGTCACTCTGTCCTTCGTTGGAATGCCACAGAAAAATCCTACGAAAATCTAAGTTCGCCGTAGTAGGCCAGCTATGCAGGCGGCATAGACTTGCATAAGGTACAGTCAAGTGCAATAATTTAATACACAATTATTCTAAAATATGTTCCCGTAAACAATATTTTGGTGTAATGGGAAACTCGTAAGATATTCAAAAGACCTCAGACGTTCCATAAATTTAAGTCATGCTGAGCATCTTTTGCTATGAGATCAACTACGAAGGCGCGACAATTACTCTGCCAAACAAAATCATACAAGCACAATATATTATGTGAATTAGTCATTATAGTATTATTGTTGTTATTTACTGATAAAGTTGCTCATTTTGAATTATATATGACTGTGTGCTTTATACTTAGACATTTAATGCGTTTGAGCTTTTCGGTGTCTGATGAAACACGTCGTTTATTTTCCCTTTTGTATCTCATTGTTTTAAAGGTTTTTTTCATTACCATGAAGTATGTATTGAAAATAGTTAAGTTTTATTACTTCTACATACATATATAGGTAACTGCATGAAGTATAAACTTACCTTAAACGGGTGCACTTTATCACTTAAGTGTAACAGATAATCGCCATTCAAATCAATAGCATTTACTACGCCTTCTTGTCTGACAGTTGGCGCAGTCTTTTTACAATCCAACCAAAACGAGACTTTGTCTTGTTCAATGTAGAAAGAAACATTTGTCCATTTGTTCTTCAAATTCACGTTCTCTCTAAAAGTAACCGTGTTCACCGGAAAGCTATCACTTTTCACAATGAAGTCTATCAAGTTTCCTGGATTCGACTTCAACGATAACATTAGCTTTTTTCCAAATCCAGTTTTGTCAGTTATAGAAAACAGATTTGATGTTTTAACTTTGTCCAATTTGAAAACGGTGTGTAGAATTAATGGATAAAATAACGTTTTATTGGCTAGGGAAAGTTTAGAGACATCAACTGTCACTGGTGTAACTATTCTGTATGGTGTTTTGGTGACGTCTGATAAATCTTCACTGCCACTCGGGTGTTTTTCAATAGAATCTTGTAATATAGCTTGCTGTAGAACGTTGTATTCATCATCTGTAAAATAAAAAAGATTGGATTTGAGATTTAAGTTCTGATTTCAATCTAAAGAAGCCATAAATATTATTTTTTTAGAACTCTCTTTTGACTATAATATTGTTGTAAATGAAAAAATAGTTATAGTAACATAGGTCCCAACAAAGACTGGTTCTATCATTAATTTGACAGAGATTATTATAAATGTCAATTTTTTTCAGTCACTCGTCAGTAGGTTATAAATGTTATAATGATATAATACAAGCTAGTAGTAAATAGTTCAATTAATAAAAGAATAGGTGGCCCGCCTTGTGGTCTCAGTAACAAGTTATACATAGTTTTATAGAAAGTAGTATGATAATTTTACAGTAAGAAAAACCAGAGCAAACTACGTTTACTGTAATAAAACTAATAATTAATAAGAAATTATTTTCTATGGTTTTATTTGATAACTCATTCTTGTTCCATTAATTATCACACTGCTAAATTGATAAGTTAAAACACCCTCGAATTTAAATGTTCAGATTTAATATTTGTTGTGAAAATATCACAATATTCGGAATGCATAAACATCTCCATTAACACGAAATGCTTATCTTCGTCTATTTGTCAAAGTGAAGGCAAACGAATTGCTGAGTTTTAATAGGCCCTTTTCACTTCGATGCTTCGTTTAAATGCTTGACTTACTCAACATTCAGTTTATTTTTGGCGAGGACTTTCTAAGTCGTCAATTGTGTAATGACTCGATAATGCCTTGATATGTATAAATATACCTATTATTTGATACAAAATAGAGTATGAAACTAAACTTTAAGCAAATCAGTCTATTACGTTTTAGATAATAAACCTAATAAATATATTTACGAGTAGAGTAGCCAATATTATTAATTTAGTATTTAACTAGGTAGATTAAAGTAAAACAGTTACATCTTCATAATTTAACTGCTTAGTTGTACATAGTTATTAATACGTATAGAAAATAAAAGCCTTATTTTTACTATAGTTATTATGGTTTTAACAAAATGTATCCAGAAGGAGAACATTTCAATCGTAAATAAATATTTTCTAAATACCTATCACTGACAAGTCTGAATAATTTAATGCGAAAATAACTATTAGTCATTATGTTGAATATTCGATTAAGTGTTATAATATGAATGTGTTCCTGTTATACTTCGTATCCATATAATTATATTTTATTCATAAAGTTTTATTGATTGTTAAAATGTGCCACTTGATTTTCTGTATATACGTGTATGTTTTATAAGTATGATTATTGCAAAGTATTTGTAAGTTAGTGTTAACCATTAAAACATAGTACATTTTGAAAAATAATGAGAAGCAAATAAAAGCTAATACTAATTTGATTTCGAGCTATGTTGAAGAGGCCATCGAGCGGAACAAGGGCTCCAAAGTTTTCGTAAGGGGTCTGTCTGTAGGGCAAAGGCAGCTCGCCAAATTAAAAACAGGATAATAGAATTGTCACATCCACGCCTGAGCTGCTGAGTGAGATAGAGCGTTTTTATAGACAGCTATATACTCGTACGTCATCTAGCAGACCTGAAGTTGATCTGATGGAATAACTTAGAGCTAGACTGACCATATACAGAAGATCTCCCGGATATCAGCTTGGGCGAGATTACAATGGCTCTTAAACAAGTCAAAAATAACAAGGCACCTGAAGAAGACAATACATAGACATAGCATTCAATACATAGACTACATTACATATCAGTATACCATCATAAATATTATACAAATGAAATATATAATAGAACTGTTAAAATATTAGTAATGAACTTGATCACCGTTCGTGGATAACCATGTCGTCTATAGATTAGCCTTGAATGATATCACAGACTGGCACTGCCGGATAGGCAAACCGTTTCACAACTTGACAGCGCGTATAATGAAAGATTTAGCATACGATTGCGTCTTGTTAGGGCATATGTACAGCAAGGATGTAATTATGGCTTGACCGTAAGCAATGCTCACTACCTACAGATCGAATAAAAATACACGCTGAATAACATATTTAGTTGAACTTAATTTATTGATATTTAATCAGTGAAGTAATTTAAAACGAGGCATGAAGACGCGCCCTTATTAGTAGCAGCTGTTTCAGTCTTATCTGATTGCCGCCTAATGGCAACGGTCACGGTACATTTTTATTGCAAATTAAGCAAAAAGAAAATGCTGTTTATACCAGTAAATAAACTTAGAAACTTGTTAAAAATACATTATTAGGACCACAGTCGTTATTCTGACTGAAACTCAGACTAATGATTTACCTAAATACTTGATTGATGCCAAGATAGTTGTCGTGGTGTACAGTTGCCATCGTCAATATGTAAACAAGATCTTAGGTACCCAACTACCCACGGTGGCCTTAACAATAGTCGGGTTTTGACTATAATGTTTATGGCAATTATACTAATTATACCAGTCGATGTATGTACTACACAGCTTTTCATAAAAGTTAAATGAATTAAGGTGAAGAAATGTTTGCATATTTTAGAACCAAATTGCCCAATAATTTAGATAAAACGGTTGAAGCGTTTAGTAACAGGATATTAAGCCAAATAGTGCAGTAGCAATAGTTTTGTCGGTGTCTCTATGTGATTTTGTTACGCGTTTTTTTGTTCATTACCATCACCACTTTATTTACCGTTTTATAAAAGCAAACGAGACTATTATGCCAGAATCGCAGAAAAACGTGCGTCTGCTACAAGATAATCGAAAATGACTCCACTATTTATACACAGTTCGTCAATAATTTGGGAATGGTAATGACTTGATTGTTGCGACTGAATA
>JALPQI010019348.1:0-28622 GCA_025490895.1 Thaumatotibia leucotreta
TATCTATAAATATTCAGCCAGTCATCGACACAAAAAGTTAATTCAGTATGTTTTTCAGTAACAATCGGACGATATTTTCATATCGAGTGACACAAGATTAGGGACATCACTCGATTGTCTATGATTTAAAAAAAATTACAGAGATTCAAATCGCTGCCATTCCGAGCAGCTGTCTTTTGTTTATTGGCTTACTACTACAAGTGAACAATTGTGAAAAAAATTGAATACTTTGTGATAATACTGATAATTACTTGATAATGAGTGGCAGTGACTCGGATAACGATATGAGCACTCCGCCGGACATATTCAATGCAGCTATGACCGCAACTAACAACCTGTTGCCGCAAAAGTAGAGAGCCAAGTATGAGAAAGCTTTGTTTCTGAACGCATCTTAGAGCACTTATGATATGTGTGTAGATAAAGTAGTGTATGCAACTATACGTAATTAGGCATTACAACACTCGTGTGATGCTATTATGAAACTCACCTTCGGTTCGTTTCATAAACCCACACTCGAGTTGTAATGCCCCTCATTACGTACGGTTGCATAAACTACTAATGAAAAAATTTGTTTGGGATTGATGTTTTGTTTCGATTGTTTGAATTTTTTTATACGTAACTAGTAAAAAATTGTAGGAATATTTTTTTAAATTGTTTTTAATATATATTTTACATTAAAGATTTTTCGCAAACCTTTTCCTCACTTTCTCTAACTCCAATCAATGGGTATCTCACAATGAAAACTCATAGTGTGAACATTTTTCACTTGAAAATTGTTGTTTGACAAGTATGTCATTATCTCTGAAACTAAGCCCAATCCAGAAAAGTTCTTTAACATTATAGTCTCAAAATATAGGCCAGGAATACATCTTTCCATTCACAACCTTCCTGTATATACATTATTTTCACATTTAAATATCAACATAAATTTAAATATTGTTACACTATCACATCTATCTAAAAGCCAAGATTTTTGTTAAGGAATTACCTCGTAGTAACTTCGTTTCTTTAAATATCAGTAATTATTATTGCCATCAGTGACAACCCTATTCACGCCGCACCGCAGCAGACCAACTTCGCATGCGGGACACCTCTTGCCTTTCTCTGAAAGCCTTTAACTATTTCTGTTGTAACACATGTATTTTATAGGTACAATCAGCAAAATTATTTAGTAGCTACACCTAAATACAAAAATCTGCTACACTGTGCAGGTTAATTCACCGAAGCTGGCACGAATAAATCGAGGAAGTGTTAGACATAAATACTTAGATAAGTAGACATAAATACATAGATATGTGTGAATGTCAAAATGACAGTAGATATACAGGTTGATATAAAGCTGGATGCTTAGCCAAGTTGCCAATCGCTAACGCTTTTTAGCGTATCGTAGTTTTCCCTCTCTGCCACTCTTTCATATTAATGCGACAAAGATAGTTAGCTGCCTTTCGTTTACGATTGACGATTAAGCGTTAGCGATTGGCAACTTGTCTAAGCACCCAGAGGCGCACAATAATATCCTTCTCACTCTAATCGAGGTGTGAGATAGGAATAACAGAGAAAGTTGAATTAAACCGTTAAACTCACGTGAAAACATGACACATGAGTTTCACAGTTTAATTAGTTATATTTAACAGAGATAGTTGTTCGATATGCGATGTTCTAGCTTTTCCACTAGCCTTGATTTTGTATTATAGCCACGTCCGGATACTATATTGAATTCAGTTTATATTCCTGAGAGAACGATGGGGGAACCAGTGTCTTCGTAAACACAGTCGTCGAGTTCAGATGTTCTCAAACTTTATTGTCATGTGCCCGATAAAAATGAAAATAAGTCGGATTTTTTTTTTTTATGTTGGCACAACAAAGTGGCTCCACTCCACCTGATCGTAAGTGAAAAGTAGAGCCCAAATCGCGGCGGCAACGAACAGGAGACAATCAGTAACCTGTTAGTTGCCACCGCCTTGCTGGCCCGCTAGATGCTGGTAAATACACCGGCTGACCCCGAAACACGGCAAACACAAAGGTAAGTCATTTCACGGGCGTTTACACCGAATGTACGGTGGTAGCCAACCAGGCGGGTACTAGTAAAAATACCCTACCACCGGCTAAGAAGCTGGATACTCAGTATTTCCCTTAGTCGACTCCTACGACACCCACGGGAAGAGAGGGGCGGTGATTTTTGTATTCTTACTCCGTCACCGCACGGATAAAACATAATATGTTTATGGATAAGACATAATATGTTTTGCCGTGTGGTGACGGCATTAACGACGGTGTCGTAAGAGTCGACTAAGGGATTGAAGTGTCACTGACTATTATTTAATAAAAGATTCATAATGGGCAGCAGCGTTATCATAGCGGATACATTACTGCAATCTGCGCTTGCCCAGCGTGGCGATTACGGGCATTTATCTCCTAATGCGTCTATACGCATAGTTAATAGGAGAGGCCCACGTCCAGCAGTGGACTATCATAGGCTGATGATGTATGATGTAATACATAATAATTATGTAAACCGCTTTCTTCGCTCCGAAGTCAAACAGCAGTTATTTTGCAATTCCTACCTGGGAAGCTAGAGATTCTGGGTTCAAATCCCGGTGAGGTCATCTTGTGTATTTAAATAAAATATTTTTCCCTGTCCTAATCGCTCATAAAGACGTGTTGATAAAACTGAAAGGGACAAACAATACTTATCTGCTTGCTAAGGTAGGAGACGTTTATGAATAAGAGGGTATGTATTTACGTATCTGTCTGTTAGATATACAGTCGCTTAGTCGCGCAACAACCCTTAAGCTTACTCTGTATTCTGAATTTGTGTAAAAATGTCGCGTGATCTCAATGTTAGATTTTAATTACGTTTACGCACTGACGCGCTCCTATGAAATGGTTTTCACGGAAGACCGTCAGCGTCAAGGTATAAGTATCTTGACATAAAGCTGTGTGAAAACCTTTTCAATGACGCTTTACAAATTAATGATATGTTATAGTTTGTACCTATGTTTGTATTTTAAGCGCACTGAATAAATTATTTTTCTTTCTTTCTTTCTATATTTATTTCTATTGCTAGTACATACGTAAATATGGGATATGTGCTTAAAATATACCTAGCAAACACCATTGGCCCACGTTTTCCCTGAAGATCTTCGTGGGGCGCGCCCCCCAAGGGGGCATTTTAGGGGCATTTCCCCACCCTTTGAGAACCTGTGGTCTAGTTCAAAGTTTTATGAGCTGGGTGTTCGTTAGGAGTTTCAAAGTGAAGTTAAGATTTGCATTGTAATGAACGTGATGGGGAAATGCTTGAAAAAGTACGACGGTAAATTTTATCATGTTTTTTGCTAGCGTAATTTATCGGACAATCCATACTTAGCGGCTTGCTAAGTTAAGAGTCGTTTATGAATAAGGGGGTATGTGTATACCAATGTCCAGTAGAATCCAAAAAAATATAAACAGTTATAGCTTTTTTTATGTGACGAAGGTAGACAACTGAGCTCTCAGCCCACCTGATGGAAAGCGGGAAAGGAACTGAGGCACATGGACATTGTGACCAAAAATCGCCTGTGCGCTGCCTACCCTGAGGACTTAGGGAGCATTCCATGAAAACATCTACTTTTTGTCGCTTACGTGTCTCTATGGTAGCTACCCTAATAAAATATGCTAGCTGGTAGGAAACACTGTCAATCTTAAAGCCTTGATATGTTATTATTATACGATAACTCGGCTTACTAATTTAATTTTTCAAAAGTATTGAAAAGACAGTGTCGCTTACGACACGTTTTCATGGAATGCTCCTTAGATGGATTGCGATGGATGAATTAGAAAAAGCCACAATAAATACAAAAAATAAATGAAAAAACATGACTATTTGTAAGTAACTTGTGGGGCATTCAATTGTTAGTTGTTTATAGAGTTAGAAAAACGTATTACTGTTCAAGACTTATGTTTCACCCTATAGACATATTAATAAAACCGAAAAGGCATTAGTCATATTTATCGGCTTGCTAAATTAGGAGACATTTACGAATAATTCGGTAAGAAGAAAGTAATAGTATTATGGTCAGTCTTTTACCATTTATCGCGTGATGCCACACTAAAGAACTATACGGGTATGTAGGTAGTTAGAACGTGTCAACCACACGTCAGACGACAAACACGGGACCATAAGCCAAGTGGTAAACAAACACATGTAGTCAAAGCAAGATAAACAACCCAGTCGACCCAATTGGTCCCTATTACCTCACCTAGCTTTAATTCGGACCCTACACCCTTCTAAATTAGTTTAGCGCATAATTACTTGCTTAAACTTCACAAAAACCTTTTCTTGCTAATAAATAATTAAAGTAGGGTGTTTCCGCGGTGTGTCGGCGAATTGCGGACACCCGACGGACTGTCCTTCTGTGGGGGTTGTTTGTGGTGAGTCCGGGTAATACGCGACCCGGTAATGTACATCCCGACAATAGGAACACGACCCATTTGAATTTAACACCTTCGTGGACACTAAACGCCTATAGGCGTAATCTCATTGTTTCTTCTATTGTGTCTGGAGTAGTGTCCGCGAAGGTGTTAAAGATTTTAAGACTAAAAGTAAGTGAATTCATAAGTCTCTCAAAAGAGACTTTATTGTCAATGGCGCTTACGTCCCGTGATGTCGATTGACAATAAAGTCGATTGTCCCGTTTGGTTAACGGTAATACACGACATCTTCTTCAATATGGATGGTTGGATTCAGCAATAATGATCCAATGTCTCCTGACAAGGTACTTGAACGTGGGTGAATCAACTTTTTTCTGCCTGTTATCTCCATGGTTACGGTCAACTGAGTCACGCAGGTTTTACGCAAAATTATGCTACTTAAACTATGCAATTTAGTCAACTAGATCCCTTCCTTCTGTCAAAAATTTCGTTCAAATCTGCAGTTATTAATTGTTTGCGTTTGTAATTACTGTACCCTGACACACACACACACACACACACACACACACACACGCACACAGACACACACACACACACACACACACACACATACACACACACACACACACATACACACTCACATAAACACACACACCCATGCGTACTTTGTTTCCCTTCTTTTAGTTTTAAATGCATCTCCGTGATAGTTTTTGTAATGAAGTACCCGCTTGACTTGCGGTTTGCATGTACGCAATTGTAGGTAGGTACTTTAACTGTCAAGTTGTGGATATCTTTAATTGGCTTTGTTTATTGTTTATGTTCATAGATTAAGTATTTTGTAACTGCTGTTGATGTCCTTAATAGCTAAATAAATAAATAAATATGCAAACATGCATTTTTTCTGTTGTTAATAAGCCCTTTCCTTAATGAGCCACCTACAAACATGGACTACATACATGCATGTTAGCATAATTTAAGTATAATTATGCATAAAATCAGCGTGACTTGACCGTGACGTAAACATAGCAATAACAGACAGAAAAAATTGATTCGCCCATAAAAGCGGAATACATAAATAAGTAATAATAAAATAAATATCTTGAGACATCTTACACAAATCGACCTAGTCCCACGGTAAGCTCAATTAAGGCTTGTGATCTGAGTACCAGGCGACGATATATATAATAGATAGATACTTAAATACATAGACAGCCATGACCAAGGAACAAATATTTGTGATAAATACATGCACAAAGAATGCCCTCGACGGGATTCGAACCCGGAACCTCCAGCTTTGTAGGCAGGGTCACTACCAACTACGCTACGGAGGCTGACAAAATATATGAAAAATTTATATATTTTTTTGTAATTTTTTGGGATAAACATTGTATAGTTGCGCATTGGTGTCTCCCGTTTGTGGTGACATGATTACGGCACTTACCCAGAAAGGCTGGCTGGGGTTTAAATATTCATTATGATTAATGACAGTGGATGAATTTTTGGGGATGAAATGTGTAAAGAGTTGTTGGACTAAAGGGTGAACTCTGCAGAGTTCTTCGACAAACATTGTGTTGACAAATGTTTGTTTAAAACGTGAATAATATTTTTGTCTCGTAGATACTTCCCCTTATTAATGTCTCTTAACTTAGCAAACTGGTAAGTATTCTTTGTCCCTTTTCGACACATAGATATACAGAAAAGACCGAAAGGGACAAATAATGTGCTTTAAATAAAGTCTTATATCATACTTACCTACTACCTACTTTAGCAAAGATACTCACAAAATATAACTAGGTATATAATTTCAAACTCTGCTTGATTTTAATGTTGTTTGTCCTATTTGTAGGGGGTCCTTCTCACGATGCTGAAATAGTACATTACGACACAAGTGCGAAAAAACATGAAATCCATGTTTCAAAACACGACCGATAGGGAGTGTTTTGAATCGACACGAGTCACGAATTTCGTTTTTGCACGTGTCTCGTACGACGTTTTTTAGTACAGATGGCCCTCCAAAGTTTTGAACCTGACGTAAAATGACCCACTTCTCGCACTAGAGCCTAAAAAAGCCATAAAAACTATATTATGCATTTAAAATAATTCCAATTGTATCTGTCTGAAAACCCCCGAAAACTTTTCATTTTATTTCAGTTTCTCCTGAAACCTTAAATAACCTGAAGAAACGCGTCTTGAGAAATAGAACATACGAGATACTTTTCTCTTTGATATGAATTCGAGTTCCGCCTTGCGAGTGATTAATGCTGAAACTTCTACTCTGAAATGCTTTGTAAAGTTGGACCTACAGAGTTTTCCTCTTTGAGCAATTAAAATTTGAGTTCGAATCGACTTTTTTTAATTTGATTATTTTATTCAATATTTTGAACGAATCGGATAGAAAAGAAAGAAATGAACCATTATATCGAGAGCAAACTCATCAATCTAATATTTATCAGATAAGGCAAGAATTTTGAAAAACTAACAAATTCTTTCATTCAGTTTCACATGCCCTAAAGAAAACCTTACAATCGAGAAGTCTGCACTAACACTTTAACTTTGAAATCTTTCATGTACCGTAAAACCACATAACTATAGTTCAAACGTACATAACAATGGTCCAAAACCTAATCGAATATATTCCATTAGGTATAATTGTTATATTAATCGTGCTATTTTTAGGCAAAAACTCCCTATTAGCAATAAAAAAACTTTGACAAAGCCAAAAAGAAGAATGGGATTGACGCTTATTTAGGAGTTGAAATTGTGGACCGTAGTTGCAGTATTCGACTATACTTTTAACATATGGTGGTTTTGCGGTATTATTTACCAATTTATTTATGTAAAGAGGTTCTATCCTTCTTTGGAGAGGTGGGACGCCGCTTGCAGGAGAGGGGTTTGGACCCCAGCTCTGGGTCGTTCCTGGTGCAAAGGCTGCCTATCGCAGTTCGACGAGGCAATGCTGCCAGTGTGATACCTTTGGACCCGGGGCTACACGGGGTGAGCATTTCATTAAAAAGTGTGTTGAGTATTTGTTAGTTTATAAGTTAAATTGTAAGTAGGTAGTGCTTTGTTATTTTAAAATTGTAAAATTAGAAGTTTGTTATTAGCTAAGTTCACGTAATTGAAAAGAAGACCCTAATTTTATGTGTTTTAACAATTTATAGATTACCTAAACAAATATGTTTTTATGTAATGTAATGTTGTCTTTCAACTACGTATGAACATGTGAATTTACTCGGCAATAAGTTAAAGATGGAATATGCCTCCTGAGACCCTCATGAGGTCTTACAATACGAGGGAACAGTCTATTGTATCGTGAGTGACACTATTGTCCAATCGTCGAAAAGCTAATGTGGTCATTCCACAAAGTTTTGAACAACTTGTGATATCGCTGGTGTATTACGAGTATCTCAAATGTTAAGTATGTAAATAAAAAAGGTAATTATGTAAATATGTTTATGTTGTTGATGTGTGTATGTTTTAGGCATAGTTTTAAAATGTTGCAGTGTAGATTTTGTAATAACTGGTGTTTTATTTGAATAAATGGATATTTTATTTATTAAAAAAATATGTAGATAGAAAATAAAGAGTAGATATTTATTTCTGAAATACAGCGCACAGATAATAATATAGGTACCAGGGGTCAACGCACTAGGCTACGCTTGTATCATGGGAAACCAAGTACAGTTGAATAACAACATTTGTTACAAATTCAAATCTCACATACAAATTACTTAATCTAAGTCAGTACTATTACTAAGCTCAATATTTAGTCTAACTAAAGTATCATATTATCTAATATTGATTCCGTCTCAATGTAATTTTTAAAGTAAAAATTTGAAAAGTATATTGTTTTGTTTCTGCTTAAGTACAGTCAAAGACAAAATAAGGTGTAGGTACTCAAAAATGTTCTAAAATATATGTCCCAGTTCACTCTAATTCTGTTTAATAAAGAACGTCGTAACATATTTATGAGCCGATTCATTCTATACTTATTTTTGCACTTCACTGTATGTAACTTACCATCAATCATTCGCATTTTATTCAATTTCCTTTTAGTTCTCTTCGTGCATGACGTCACATAATACAATTTTACAGCATCATCATTTCAACTCACGCCTCTCACCCACACATCCGTATCGCATTTATGACACGTGAGAACGGAACAGTTTTCCCTAACATTACACGAATACAAATTACGCGGAGGCAAAATTTATCTACCATTTCCGAAAATATTCTATTGTTTTCGTAAAATGTTTGTTGAATGTCTTTACAGAATATTTATGGTATACTTTGTTGTGTACTATCTATGTTTTGATAAAATACACTTTACTGCGGTATATTTCTTTCTTCTACCATGTTTGTTTATTTAACAGTCATGTTTACCTACAAAGCTTTAGCATCTGCGCCTCTGTGCATTTCATTCGTACAGTCAACCGCAAATTACAAAAGGATGTTAAAGGCTAATGACGTGGACCGTATCTACCAGATGATACCGAGTTAATCATTAATCGTCATTGCTGTCACGTTCTTACAAGTACGCAAGTGGTGGCAAGTGCGAATGTGACACGTAGACCGGACTATCATAAGGTCAATAAAGTTCCCTATGATGAATATTTCTCCAAGTGCAGGATTTGTAACAATTTCAACCGAACATTAGTTGTCGAAAAATGTAAATGTAAATTAAAAAAATAACTTTGTAGATATTGAATTAAAAAGACCTCGGACGTTGGTGATCTTGGTCTTTTATCTTTAGAATATAACACGTATACTATATATAATATATGTATGTAATGGTAGTTTGACTACGTCAAACACGCATAAATCGAAATACAATATAATAGTTTGATATGTTTCACAAAAACTTCTAAAAAGTACTCCTTTGTAAAAGGAAGTTTTTCACATAATGCTAAAAAGTATGTTTATCAATTTGCTTAGTTTACTTAAAATGTTGTCTGGAAGTGAGTTTTTTTACTGTGTACTTTATTTTCCACATTTATTCTCACTCAAAACTCAAAACATTTCTGGAAACACTATCCCCATTATAAACGTCTAATCTAGCGACCTGATATCGTTTGTCCCTCCCGTCTTATAGGAATATTAATAAGACGAATAAAAACAAACGACACTGTTCAAATTGATAGGTTAGACGTTGATGAATAAAGGTGGTGCATCTCCTCCATAAAAAAATTAACTTCAAGATAAGCTCTTTTTTTGTTGACGCAGGGGCGAATGCGTTTACGCATCATCAACCGGGGCTGGAGGAGCCCATGGTGGTATATGGGCTCGCTCCTGCAAGGAGGAGAATACCCACGAAACTCCCCTGCGAAGTTGCCCTCTCTTCCGTTATGGGGAGCATCTCGGGATCGTGTACATTCTACCACAATTCTCCCCTAACCCGAAAGGTAAGCCCTAAATTTTGCAAAGTACCTCGACATTCCAGTCAGGTGCACCACATAATGTGACCAAATTGAGCAAGAACTTTGAATAATCGGCTCTCTAATTTTTGAAACACTTAAATAATAATTGCCCGTGGAATAAAGACGCTTTTAATGTTTAATTGCATTATAAACCGCCACTTAAACCGTAGTTAAGTCTTCAGACATAAATCTTGGAGATTTTATCCTTTAAGTTACGGTGTGTTTAAGTATGAGGTTTTGGCATTTATTTAAACGTTAAATACGACATAGTTGTACCTTGCCATTTCATCGTATTTTGTCTTTTGGAGATCGGAAGTGAATAGACTAAAACACAAAAACAATTCATTGATTTATTAACGGTTCCAAATAAATAGGTTAAAGATCTATAGGTGTAATAAATCTATTTTTTTTATTAATATACATTTACATTAATAAAAAACATACAATTAAAAAAAAACAATAACTACTTAGGAATAATATTAACTACAATCTAAATCTTAACACCTTCACGGACACTACTCCAGACACAATGGAAAGAACAATGGAATCACGTCTATAGGCGTTGAGTGTCCGGGAAGGTGTTATAAAATAAGTTAGTAAAAGTAATATTAAAATATTAACTTAAATAAAACTAAACCTAAAAAAAACCCTTGAAAGGGGTTACCCACCCAAACCGCCCCGATTGGCTCCCGACGCAAAGGTGCCCATTATTCAATATACTCTATGGGTGCCCATCACGCTCGCAGCGTTTCCGCGCTGAATCGCGATGGACAGTCTTTGCTCCAGGAACGAACCGGAGCGGGGATCAAGGCCCATTTCGTGCAGGCGTCGTCGTTTAATAAATACTTATCAAGTTATCACACCATACATTTATATCAAAGAAGTACTTACTTATGGACTTAATGATCACACGAACACAAGATGAATGTCGATTATAAGTCGATCTAAGTGTGATAAGTGTATCATAATATACACTAAATATATCACATTTCCAAATATATGCAAACATGTCTTGTCTATAAAGATATTAAAAATAGAATACGCATGATTTACACCTATCTCTCATAATAACTTAACTAAACACGGTGTTACGTCAGCATTCCGAAAGATTTTAATGCTGGATTCCTGACCATATTTAGAGTCTTTAATGTTACATAAAATTTCCTGGATTCGGCTTGGTTTCAGAGATAATCAACCTTTTTTCGAAATAAGTTTTTCGACGTAACTCGTCAAAAATACGAATAGACTTGACGAAATAACCTCTACCTAAAAAAAATAATTTAAACAAATTGTTGTTATGATAAAAAGTACTGGAAATGTTAAAAAGTATTCAAATCGGCCTTAAAAAAAAGAAAAAAAAATTTTTTTTTGATGGAATTGACATTAGGTCTCATAATATTTTTTGTTTATTTTGATGTCTAGAATGCATAGTTAAAATCTTTCGCAATGCTCGCGTAACACCGTGTATAATTATGCAGACCCTGTCTTTCTAATCCCAAATCAATCTCTCATCCTCATATTCCTTAAGGAAGCTGACATGGAAGCTGGCGACCTGATCCATCATGTAGTTGAACTCCTCGCGAGGATGGAGGATGGTGGTGCGAAAGTGGAGAGTGCCTTCCGCCTGGCCGAACCCTGAGCCGGGTACTACGCAGATACCTGGAAACATTCCATGTGAACAAAATGTAAAGATTTTTGTGATCTATTCAAGAGTCACGTCACGTCGTCACGTCATCAGCCTATCACAGTCCACTGCTGGACGTAGGCCTCTCCTATTAACTATGCGTATAGACACATTAGGAGGTAAATGCCCATAATCGCCACGCTGGGCAAGCGGATTGGCGATCGCAGTAATGTGTCCACTATGGTGACGCTGCTGCCCATCATCAATCTTTTATCAAATAATGGTCAGTGACACTACAATCCCTTAGTCGACTCTTACGACACCCGCTGGAGGAGTTGGGGTGGTGACAAAATGTATTCTTACTGCCGTCACCACACGGCGTATTCAAGAGTGCTTAGCCAATATTTTAAAGACAAACGGGTCTCAATCGCGTAAACTTACGTTTAATTATATCCTGACGTTTCGGGCATGACGTTACACCCGTGGTCGCAGGCAGACTCAACGACAGGATATAATTAAACGTAAGTTTACGCGATTAAGACCCGTTTGTCATTAAAATGTGAGTGCTTAGCCAAGTTGCAAAACGCTAACGCGCATCGTATTATAGTTTTCCCTCCTTATCACTCTTTCTTATTAGTGCGACGAAGACAGTTCCTTCAGTTTCAGGCCTTTCGTTTACGATTGACGATTGAGCGTTAGCGATTGGCAACTTGGCTAAGCACCAAGGGAATCTGGTTCTGCTTCTAAGGGGGCGAATGTAAAATAAATTTTAACGGTCCTATTCTTTAGGATAGTGATCTTTTTTTATATCTGGATAGACAAAATTATCACTATCTTTTCCCCCCAGGACAGCCAAATATATATGATACATTTTATTCGGGGCTGTGTGAAACAGACCGTCAGTGTCGTATTCAGATAACGATGCTTACGATGCGAAAGGACGACTTCATTTCGCAATATTTATGTTGTACCTACTTATCGGTCTAACGGCCCAGGCCCGCCCAATAAGCTTACCATGCCAAAATTTCGCGCTTTTTAGTCTTTCGTAAAAAAATATACATATCTACAGATTTTTTTTTATTTCTGGCGAATCTTCCCGGACCCGTCTCGTTCTACAAGCCATCCATAAAAGTGCCAAGGAGCTTTATTCCTAACTAGGTAAATTACCTGTTTCTTCAAGTAGACGCATGCAGTAGAACTCATCAGGTGACACCCCGTGCGCAGACGCAGCGGCCACCGCTCGCGGTGACATGGAAAACCTCGGAAACGCGAACATTGACGCCTGCGCATAAATAATAAAATAAATAAATATCTTAGGCAGCATATGGCAAGACTTGTTTTCAAAGCTTATTCTTGAATATTATTTAAAAGAAAAAACTATTAGTGTGAAAAAACCTTTGTTACACAGTGCACTGTTGAAAACAAAGAATATACCTCTTCTCTTTAGATAATAAAATTAGGGATCAACTAAAGTCTATGATCAAAACCGCCAATATCATAGGTTTTCTGTTGTAAACTGCCATATTTGCCTATACCAAAATACCTACCTGAGTCCGTATTTGTGCAGTCCGTCCGCAGTGATTAGTAAATTGCTTAATTTTTAAACGGTTTTTATTAACTTCACCGCGTATCAACTGTCGTCGATGCTTCAAATCTTGTTATCGATTTTTCGACCACTTCTACTGCACCGAAATCAATAAAATTTGGAACTCTTATCAAGTCCCCATGACAATGCAATATTATGATATTTGTATCCTTGTATCCTTAACCCTTAATTTGGCAAATTTCAAAAAAATCGTGCGTTCTAGCCTCCTCGCCATGGTATAGAGCAGAAAATTCTGTCTTAAAAAAAAAACAAAAAGTGGGTCGAAGACCATGTTCATTGTGACGAACATTGCCAAATTAAGGGTTAAAGCCTGATGCTGCAGACGTACTGCTTACCTTAACCGAGAGTGTTAGACACGTGAAAATGAAAGTATAGCATGTTTGGCGTAGTCAAATACTAACAGCCTGATCTTGACTTCCAACTCCTCACTCCTGATGCTGCAGTACTGCCTACAATAACCGCAAGGTTTATCTTTTATCTATATCTTGATTTTAAAGAAGTTCTTTAGATATTAAGTAGAAACACGCGAATTTAATACTAACAACATCCAACTCCTCAAATCTGATACTCCAGTGTTACTGCCTGCCACAACCGCTAGGTTTAGCGATATGTAGATTTTGCAGTACTGCTTTAGATATTTGGTAGAAACATACGGATTTAATTATTATCATCATCATCATATCAGCTGAAAGACGTTCACTGGTGAATATAGGCCCCCCCAAAGATTGCCACAAGGATCGGCCCTGTGCCACCCGCATCCAGCGACCTTCACCAGGTCATGAGTCCACCTTGTGGGGGGCCTACCCACCCTGCGCCTTCCGGTACGTGACCGCCACTCGAGAACCTTACCGCCCCAACGGCCATCGGTTCCACGCAATCCACGCGCGACGAGCCCCGCCCACTTCAGTTTAGCGATTCGAAGAGCTATATCGGTTCCTTTGGTTCTGCTGCGGATGGTCTCATTTGTAATCCGATCTCGCAGAGAGACTCTTAGCATAGGCCTCTCCATTGCCCTTTGGGTGACTTTGAGCCTTCTTATGAGGCCAATTTGTAAGCGACCACGGTTTAGTACCGTAAGTCATTGCTGCGGCCCTCCGGCTGATAGACTCAAAGGGTAACAGCGTGAGTGATTCGCGTAGGGCGAGCCGTCGCGCCTGCGTCCCTCCGGCTGATAGACTGACAGCGTGAGTGGATCGCATAGGGCGAGCCGTCGCGCCTGCGCTGCGGCCCTCGAGCTAATAGAATGACAGCGTGAGTGGTTCGCGTAGGGCGAGCCGTCGGGCCTGCGGCCCTCCAGCTGATAGAGTGACAGCGTGAGTGGTTTGCGTAGGGCGAGCCGTCGGGCCTGCGGCCCTCCAGCTAATAGAGTGACCGTGTGAGTGGTTCGCGAAGGGCGGGCCGTCGGGCCTGCGGCCCTCCGGCTGATAGACTGACAGCGTGAGTGGATCGCATAGGGCGAGCCGTCGCGCCTGCGCTGCGGCCCTCGAGCTAATAGAATGACAGCGTGAGTGGTTCGCGTAGGGCGAGCCGTCGGGCCTGCGGCCCTCCAGCTGATCGAGTGACAGCGTGAGTGAATCGCGTAGGGCGAGCCGTCGGGCCTGCGCCTCTCCGGCTGATAGACTCACAGCGTGAGTGGTTTGCGTAGGGCGGGCCGTCGGGCCTGCGACCCTCCAGCTGATAGAGTGACAGTGTGAGTGATTCGCGCAGGGCGAGCCGTCAGACCTGCGGCCCTCCAGCTGATAGAGTGACAGCGTGAGTGGATCGTATAGAGAGAGCCGTTGGGCCTGCGGCCCTCGAGCTGATAGAGTGACAGCGTGAGTGGTTTACGTAGGGCGAGCCGTCGGGCCTGCGGCCCTCCAGCTGATATAGTGACAGCGTGAGTAAATCGCGAAGGGCGAGCCGTCGGGCCTGCGGCCCTGCAGCTGATAGAGTGACAGCGTGAGTGGTTTGCGTAGGGCGAGCCGTCGGGCCTGCGGCCCTCCAGCTAATAGAGTGACCGTGTGAGTGGTTCGCGAAGGGCGGGCCGTCGGGCCTGCGGCCCTCCAGCTGATAGAGTGACAGCGTGAGTGGTTCACGTAGGGCAAGCCGTCGGACCTGCGGCTTTCCTGCTGATCGAGTGACAGCGTGAGTGGTTCGCGTAGGGCGAGCCGTCGGGCCTGCGGCCCTCCAGCTGATAGTGAATCGTGTAGGGCCAGCTGTCGGGCCTGCGGCCCTCCGGTTGATAGGCTGACAGCGCAGGTGGTTTGCGTAGGACGTGCACTCGGACCTGCGGTCCTCCAGTTGATATACAGAGAGTGTGAGTCTCTCGGATTCACGTAGTGCGTGCCATAGTGCCATAGGGCCTATGGCCCTCCGGTTGATAGATTGCATGGATTGACCCTTTAGGCCCTCGGTTCGCGTCGGACTTTCCGTCAGACCTGCGGTCCACCGGTTGGTCGACTCAGAGAATGAGTTTATATTTTATAGTCTCGAAATTCTACGTGTATAATAATTGAAACTTGAAATTCTCAATAAACCAAATTGATTGATATAATATTCCTTATTGTCAGATCTCTGTTATCTAAAGTACTTATTGTATGAATAACTCGTCCATTTGAGATACTTCGGGCATTCAACCTTACATTAACCACGCTTTTCTTTGGTTTTTATTTGTCAATCGAGATATTAAATTAAAAAAAATGGTGTCGGATTTCTAAAAATATCTATTCAGCAGGGATTCGCCTCCCGTTACACATTAAATAATGTCCATTACGTTTACATATGTGTCGTGATTCGTGATGAAAGCGTGAGAGTATAAACGCTACTTAGCATGCATAATTGTATTACATACTACAAACAAGTCAAACACAGTGGCGTATCTAGGGGGGGGCAGGGGGGGCTCGTGCCCCGGGCGCCAAATTAGAGGGGGCGCCATTTGGCGCCCCCTCTAATTTGGCGCCCAACATTTTTAATATCCTTTTGCATAATTTATTATACCTACTCGTATGTTAAAAAATCGAAAATCTGTATGCGTTATCTATCAGAAGGGGCGCCAAATCAGCCAAGATTTTTGATTTGCATAATTTATACAATAAAAAAATTTAATTCATAAAATGCTAGATTGGCACGTTTTCCGGGCGTCAAATTAAGCGGGGCGCCAAATCAGCAATTTATTTTGATTTCCTTTTGCATAACTTACACATAAAGAAAATCTTCATGTGTAAATTAAAAAAATGCTAGATTGGTACATTTTCCCTGGGCGCCAAATTAGGAGGGGCACCAAACAAGTCAAAAATTTTGATTTCAGAAGTTGCAATTCGGTAAAGGTACATATACATATTAATTACGTCGAGAAAATAATATAATAAAATATAGAACAATAGTAAATCACAAGGGATCAAAATGATATATTTTCACGCCCGGATGAAGCGATGGATTCCACAATAGAATCCAGAACGTAGTGAGGCATTCTAAACTGGAATCCTGAGCGAAATGAGGGATTCAAGCGAACAAATTAAAGCACGACCGAAGGGAGTGCTTTAAATCGACACGAGTTACGAATTTGGTTTTCGCACGTGTATACTGGGACGACGTTTTTCAGTACATTTGGTCTTCCGAAGACCTGACGTAAAATGAACCACTTCTCGCACTAGCGCGTAACAATCACCCGAGTTAAAAAGAAGTTTTTACACATGTATCGAACGACTTTTTTCATAACAATTGCCTTAAAAACGCACGGCGATTTTTTTTTACGCACGCGAAGCAAAGTTTACTTTTCCGTACTAGTTAGGTAAAAATATTTTTCCCCCTACACGTAAAGTGGCGATGGATTTACTGCTAGCAATGTCGATATTAGGTGTTAACTTTGGAAAACGAGAGGGGGGTGGGGCGCAAATTTGGCGCTTGCCCCGGGCGCCATTTACTCTAGCTACGCCCCTGGTCAAACAACATCGGTATAGCATCAGAAATTAACTTAACAATTGCACTAAAAACTTGAAAATAAAATAAGTAAAAAAAGTTTTAAGTTAAACGGTTTTTATTGCACCAAAAACTAGAAAATAAAAATTTGTTATAACTAACCGTAGATGCAACTTTCTGTAGATTACTCACGTGAAACTATTATCACTGTAGTTTTTCCAAGTCGGATGCTGAAAGCCACGTTTAGCCTCTATGTCAGTGGATTAAGCGTTACCTAATCGGAAACTTTTACTAAACTAAAATAAAAACGTGGGGCGTTATTATGAGGAAAGAAACATACAAGTTCAAAATATGTAATTGTAGCTTTAATTTTGCAATTAATAATCCATCTGTTCCATCACTTCCACAGAGGTAAATAGCTTTTATCAAGGCCAGAACAAAACTTATTAGGTACACTATTGCTGTCTTGATTTATATGTGTGTTCTTAAATAACTATAGTGACTTAATCACAATTGCGTACGCCCCACGTTTTTATTTCAGTTTGGTAAAAGTTTCCGATTAGGTAACGCTTAATCCACTGACATAGAGGCTAAACGTGGCTTTCAGCATCCGACTTGGAAAAACTACAGTGATAATAGTTTCACGTGAGTAATCTACAGAAAGTTGCATCTACGGTTAGTTATAACAAATTTTTATTTTCTAGTTTTTGGTGCAATAAAAACCGTTTAACTTAAAACTTTTTTTACTTATTTTATTTTTAATCAAGGAAACAGCAGTTTACAACAGAAAACGTGTACGTTTAGGTCCGAAAATTGTTTACTAGATAAGACAACGAAGGATGAATGGACGGTATGTATAATAGATAGATACATATTATAGGTACTTAAACATAAATACACAGACAGCCACGACGAAGAAACAAATATTTGTGACAAATAAATAAATAATGCCCTCGGTTCGGTCAATTTTTGCACGCGGTTAAAACAAGTAATCACCACACTTACATCAATAGGATTACAAGAGAAAGTTGGTATGGAGTTAAGCTTCTGATACGCCGTGGCGGTGCGTTCGCGCAACGTTCGGCGAACGGTTGCGAGCTCGCGCGCGAATTGTTCGTAGGACGGCTCGCCGGGCGCTGGTGGCTTCATCTGAAAAGAACAAGCATTGTAACGACATGAAGTAATTACTAAAAGTCAATGCAATGAATATTCATTTTGCCCAGATATCGTTTGTAAAGAGGTAAGGATTTGGCAGGAAATAAAAGTTGTGTCTTTTTTTTTCAAAGTCAAAGACGTTTAGCCTTTTAACAGATACCCGAGAGATTCGACCGACTCAACGTGATCATCATGATTGCATTGACTAAGGTAAATTAATGAATGATTTATTCGTAAAACGTCTCAGTCACGCCAATTATCGTGATTATTTTGCGATCTTAACCGTCTTCCTTAACAACAAAGAGGAAGATGATTATTGACTAAATGATTACGTAACGTAATAAAACGATCCAAAAATGTGCCCTTTCTTATGTGTCGATAGCACGCTTTCGCATTTTCAAGGCCTTGTCACCGTCGATCGGTGTCGTCCGAGTTGTTTCTTTGTCGCTCTTATTGCGTAGTAATAAAGGTTCTCATAAATGGATTTAGCCGCATTCGCGTCGATAGATTTAGGGTAACTCTAACGGCTTGACCACGACATTGGTCTAAGGCGACCAGCTTAGCGGAAACCCATACGTGCGAGAGAGAGTTCCCATGTTGGTATCTCGCTCTGACTTATGGGTTCGCTCGCCGCCGGTTGCCTTAGACCAATGTCGTGGCCAGACCTTAAGACCGAGGGAGACCTTTTTGGATAATTTGCAGTAAATGAGTTAAGTATGTAAATTGAGATTACTCAGTTTAGTTACTCCCATACTAAATGTATGAAACGAAATGTAATGAAACTGATAAAAAAGATCTCAAATTCGTTACAGAATTTTTCACACCTTTAGTATGGGAGTAACTAAAGTGAGAAATCTCAATTTACATACTTATTTTCGTGACATTAGAGACATACTTTTTTTGTTTCATAACTGAAAAATACGCACGATGCCGAGTAAAACGGTGTATGTCCATGATCGCATATAAAAATTAAAAAGTACACATTTACCTACTGCAAATGACCCTTTTGCCTTTACTTACAATGCAGTCAAGCGCGCACTGCCCCAACAGATTCGGACACTGCGCAACAGCCCGCGCTGCCTCGAAAGCTCTCCTCGCTGCCTCAGACAACCGAGGTATCTCCACCAGACCGGCGCGTGCGCCGCATTCCGCCGCCCAGCCTTTGGATGCTGTCATGAAGCTTGCGAGCTGTAGGGACGAATATGGAGCACCCATTTCGTGCATCACCTGTAACATCGAATTATGTACAGTCAAGTGCAAAAATAAGTATCGAAAGAATCCGCTCATAAATATGTTACGACGTTCTTATTACACAGAAGAGTGCACTGGGACATATTTTTGAACATTTTTGTGTACACCTTATTTTGTCTTTGACTGTACGTTTGATCTTAGAAAAGCCTTCGGAACACACGAAGGTTATACTGCTGTCCTGCTTTATCTTGTGTCACCCGTGATTGTAAGCCCGACGTCTCTTTCGCGGACCCGAAGGGTATTCTAAATTCAAATGTATTGTAAACAATAACAGACATGTAGATCCAATTTTTGATAGCCTGCTTGATATGAAATTATGATTGCAAATATGTAAGGATTATTGAGACTGTGTCTGGCATTGGTGCTTCTACGATACTATCCAGTCAATAGGAGATCACGTCATCAGCCTGTCTCAGGTCACTGCTGGACGTCGGCTTTTATTAACTAAGCGTATAAAGGCATTAGGAGGTAAATGCCCATAACCGCCACGCTGGGCAAGGAGATTGGCGATCGCTGTAATGTGTCCACTATGATGACGCTGCTGCTCATCATCAATCTTATATCAAAGAATGGCCAGTGACACTTCAATCCTTTAGTCGACTTTTACGACACCTACGGGAAGAGTTGGGATGGTAACAAATGTCACCACACAGCCGCAAGAGGAAATAGTCTTCCGGTATTATGATTTTCGATGGCCATTTCTCTCCATGGTGTCAATTTATTCTAGCTTCTACCATGTTTGACTTCAGTTTAGAATACTGTTGCCGATAAACGTATGTACTGACCTTTTTGAATGACAGAAATGGTTTAGAGACGATGTTCTCCTGGTACACTTCATCAGCCAATAGGAAGAGTCGACGACGATGTGCGAATTTGATTATCTCTTCCATGTTCTCTCGTGTTAATACCTGAAAGCAACGACAAATTTTAATAATTACTAAATTGTCTCATTGTTCCCTTTCTTCATTTTGTTTCAGACACGGGCTCGTCCTCGAAAAAACCAAAGCTAAGGGGGAGGGGGTATAAGGAAACATCACGTATAACTATATAAAACTATATAAGAATTCTTCACATTTGACTGAATGAAATAATTACACGTGAGACTGCGGGGTAAAAAAGTAGGCGAAAAAACTTGGCATGATTTATGCATACTTAAGCCTTATCATGCTGCTAAGTGGAAATGTTTACGAGATATCATACTAAGATCGTGTGTAGCATAGAATGGTTGCGTTTTCGTACCCATTGTGACATTTTAGGAGCAAACTATTCGAAATGTATTTAGCTGTCACAATAACATTTAACCGAAACGACTGAGTGTCCACTAAAATCAGTGATTTGTGGGTAGCACTGTAATGGTACTTATTAATCCTAGGGTAGTCTGGATATAACTGGTGTGGTATATCTGGTAGATTTTTCACGGTGACAGCAGTTAAAATGTTGAAGTCCCTTGAGTACACATTTTAAATAGGCACTCCTATTTTTAGAATCAGTTAAATTTCTTTCTGAGGACATTAAATCCTGACCTAACTCATTTTACTTCCTAGTTATCTGCCACTACCTCAGGATTCAAAATTATTGTGAAAAATCTCCAAATGTCAATTTCCAGATATTAAAACAAGATTTCATATGTTTACCTGGCCAGTAGGATTCCCAGGGTTAATAACAACCAAAGCTCTAACAGCACTACTCTCGTCGGCCTCTTCCCAGCTCCGTTCCAGCTCTTTAGCCATCAGTGCCCAGCCGTGGGCCTCGTCCAGGTAGTAGTGGCCTTGCTGGATGCCCAGCTCCGCTAGGGTGCCGGAGAACACGGGATATTGGGGGATTGGGATCATTACCGCTGGAAAAAGACATTTAAGTGAAAATAGGTTTTTTATGAAACAAAGATGCTTCGCCTTATAAAAGAGGCTGGTAGGAGCGGTAGATTAAGGTGGTTCGTTTTTCATACTAATTGATTTATTCAAATATGGGTAAATGGAGCATAGTTTTACAATGAAACCACTTCCATCCACAATCATTTTGATATTTATTTGCGGCAAATTCTGTTTCCGTAATAAAAATGGTCAAATAATAGCTTAAAACACTACTTTATTTTAAAACAAATTTGTCAATGTGTGGGTCGGCGGCGACAGTGTCATACACCAATCGTATCTTCGGCGTGTGCGTTAAAAAGCGACGTTGCCAGTTGACCACAAATGCTGCGTTGCCGCTCTGTCAAACCGAACGCATGTCGTGCAATTTGTTATTTTATTTTGTTCCATCAAACTGCATCAAACGGAAAGCGTTGCTAATGTTGCCATATAGGTCATTATATACACCCAATAGCCAACCCACGTACTATTTTATGATATTCCGTATTCGATTGATTTGCTTGATTTTTATATTTTGTATCAGAATACCATTTATTATAGAAAATATTATATACATAATAGTTACGTTTACGCTACTATAGGTTGGACTTCTTACATTTAATGTTATTAAAATAAATGTGCGTACTAAATGATAGTCGCGTGTAACCGAACGTATAATCCATTTGGCACGGCAACGTCGGCAACACTAAATTCAAACGTCACTCTTTCTTTCAAAATCACCGGCAGTCATTTGGTTACTTTGGTTTGTATAATCCGAATTGACGCTAAATTGCTAACGATTGTTTGAAATATTTTATAGCGCGGCATCTACAGTGATTTTCATGAGGATGGAGCCACAAACGCCAAGGAAAGGCTATAAAAAACACCGATACTCGGGCTCGGGAAAAACTCGTAAGCGAAGCCTTGTCGAAATTATACTATATTACGGAGAAATCAAAAGGTAAGTCCGGTAGAGTATCTTTCCTCCCACTATTTCAACAGATTTTTTATTACATATTTTCACTATATAATAAAAACATTTGTTGTTTTCGAAACAACTGCTCCACGGATTGGAATAACCCAGGAAACTTGTCATGTAGATAAATACGTATAGCAATATATATTATAAGTATAACATATTTTTAATGTAAATACCGGAAACGTTAGTTTCCCGAGGGATGATGAGTTCCAGGCCTTCAACTTTTAAAACTATAACCTTTTTGTAGACTCACTGAACCTGTTGTGAACCCAGGCTCCCTCCCTAACTTCGCAGTCAGGATCACCACCATCTAACTAGATAAAGCTGAACTGTATTTTTTATTCCAGTAATCATCAGACACCATTTTAACAATGAGTATTCTCATTTCAGATCCAAGGCCAACTGCAGGTGTCACAAATGACCGACGAAACTTTTATAGAAAACATGTTGCCAACACTAGTGATATTTTATAAAAACTGTATATTGACAGAGATAGTACCTACTAAAACCAGAAAGAATAAATAAAAATAATATGAAATGATGTAAATAAAACACTGAATTTATGAATTGATCTGTTTTCTTTATCTATGTATTCCGCGCGTGATTAGAATGGGAAGGAATCTAATAATTAAAGTGACTAGAAATATCAAATATATAACTATACATATAATATATGAAAACTTGTCTGAGGTCATAGAATAGATTCCGTCCCAATCTGATTGTACACCTATTAGGTCATCCAGGTCCGGTTTTTTGTAGTATGGTCTATTCCACATTGACCATGCAAAAAATACCGGAACTGGATGCCATAACATCACCTGAAAACGTTTTTAAGTAAATAAATAAGGTTACCAAAATTAAACCTAGGTGGCTAGTTCAGGGGCCAATACCACAAAACTTTACAAGCATACAATTCTACAAAGTTGACAACTATTTTGTATGGGAATTTATACAATTTTGTAGAATTGTACGCTTGTGAAGATTTGTGGGATAGGCCACAGGCATTACTGGAATAATTGTGATTATAGGTAAAGTATCAATAAAAAAATAAAAAGTCTTATAAAGCAAAAAATATATATCTTGATATTACGAGATTTGAACCTTGGTCCTCATGAATGTGCGTCAGACGGTCATCCAACTTAGACTAATCCAAGTTCAAAACACGTTCCGAAGAAATAAGCAATCAGTTTCGTCAACGAATAAGGGTTTGAATGTGTGTGTGCATACTTCGCAAGCGCGGCAGCGTTTCGTATTTATTCAAATAAACTTATTTTGTAAATTAAACCTCATCTGAAATTTAGTTGGCCACATTAGAAATAGCAGTTTATTTTAGGCAAACACATCACTTATTAAAAATATTTCCATTATCATACATAAAATTTAAAAATACGTAGAATTCGCACCAGCTAGGCACTGTAACGCCATCTATTGGCGTAGTAGTGCCTAGCTGACCGTGACATTCCACCTTAATGCTTTTAAACAGTTGTGAATGAATAGATGACCAGTCCAGAAATTACGAGTATAAGAACATTGGAAGGCACTTTTAATAATGTTTTCCTTCTTAAACTGTATTTTATTCTTTTACAGATGGTGATATCCCAAAATTTGTTTCGAATTTAACATAATTTAAAAATAGGTGCAGTTGCCATATACTCCTTTCATAGCAAATATATTTCTATTGCATGTTCAGATATTTTTAGCACCGTAACCGATCTCGTATATCAAATATCGATTGTACAAGATAAAATTTGTAACCTCCTGCCAAGGGATGACTTTTGTAGGTACATAGATTATATTGCAGAAAATTTGTTGATAACAAAAAAGAAAAGATTCAAATTCCAAATAATAAATCCTCACTACCTAGATACCTATTTGAATTTCAGTTTGCAGCCCCATTACTCTCCAGTTTCAAATAAAGCTAGAGATCTGTTTCTGTTCTAATGCCTTATTGAGCTATTTAGAATGTATCGATATCTTACCTGACGGCTTCCCATCTACGTCACCAGCAAACAGCGACAGCACTGCCTTAATAAGATCACTGGCGCCACTTCCCAAATATATCTGGTCAGGATAAGCGAGTACTCCATCTCTCGTTGTTAAATATTGTGCTGCTCGTCGACGAACTAAGTGAAGACCTTGGGACGGAGAATATGCACCGACTGAGCCATTCCTAGAAGAGAAATAATAATCATTAAATTAAAACAAACTATTTCAAACGATTTCTTCAAGTTCCCATCATTCAGATCCCGACTTGATACCTATGGAAACTCTTGGTTGGCGTGATATTAAGTGATTCGTCCATTTATCATGTACATGCTTAAAGTATGTGGTTTTCTCATTAATGCCCTTGTCAGAACTGGACCAAATGATAATTGGACCATGGGTTCAAATAAAAAAGAATCATCAAAATCGGTTCACCCGATCGAAAGTTACGAAACATAAAAAAAATTAAAACAGTCGAATTGAGAACCTCTTTTTATTCAAATCGGTTGAAAAGATGGCAAATCTAAGAAAAATATGAAGGAGATATATTGATTTAAACTTTCACGTCTGATATTTTAAAGACAAACGGGTCACCACAGCGACCACGGGTGTAACGTCATGCCCGAAACGTTAGGATATATTTAAACGTAAGTTTACGCGATTTAGACTCGTTTGTCTTCAAAATAGGTATATGGGTCAAAATTCTTTTCGTTGTCTTGTTTCATACCACTCTGTCACGCTTCTATTTGCTTCTATTGCTGTGTCGACTCAGTATATAAAAACAATCCGGTGCACTTGTATTTCATTTTCAAGCTAGATTTTAATCCATACATCAAAAATTGGAAACAAAACATCATCTCATACAAAAATTACAACTGTGTCACGTTTTTTAGGGACACAAAATAAGACAACGAAAAGAAATTTGACCCATATTATGTATGAAGGAGATGTTTAATATTGGTATGCGTTGTTCTCAATTTTGCTCTTGCACAATCAAACCTTTTGGTTCATTTAAAAATCGAAGTAGTAAAGGTAAGATAGACATGCTATTTAATGGAGCATGGTAGTTGTTCTCGATGCTCGGTAGCTACCTACGCGAAAATAATCTTAAAATACTTAAATATGATGAAAGCTATTGCTTTTTGAACCAATTAGACTGATTGGCATTGAACTGCTGCAAAATTACCAACCCAATTTATGGATGAATAAATTGGGTTGGTTAAGCGTAACGATCAGCAATACGCATACTGACCAGGCACCCCTGGTCATTAAAAAAAAAATGCCTGCAGTCTTATTGATGTGGCCCGTTTATACTCGTATTCACATAAAATGTATGGAAGCTCGGGTTAATTACCTAGACGCTGCAGCAAAAACTTTTTCATACCCTGATCAAATTGACATTACGGTTTAGTTTTCTAGAATTCAGTTCATCAGTAGGTAAACGTGTTTTACTTTCCACGAAGAAATGACCCTAATTTAGCAATGTATACAAGTTGCAGAACATTCTTTTCAAAAATTCAAATTCAAAATTCAAAATTCGTTTATTTATCATACATGGTTTCTTAACTTGTCGAATCCTCCTTAAGTTTGACACTTGTGTTAGGAGGAATTCGCTCCTTCATACAAGGTGTTTAATAAACAGTAGGTAACAAAGTGATTACAGATGTTTAGTCTTAATATTAAAATTATAGTTAAGTATTATTGCTAAGTACAGTCGCCATCAGATATATGGTAGCGGTCGAGGTCCCCAAATAAATCGGAGCAACGGTAAATTTCAATAAATTCGCTACGTGAGAAAAGGGCAATGATTTGGGAGCGTGTAATTCGTCATAAATTTAGGAGCAGTCACTTTTCAATAAATTCGTAACGTATAAGTAGGTAAAGATATCGGAACGAACATGACTCAAAGATATCGAAGCAGCCAGGATGATCATAAAGATCGGAACATTTATAGGAAATACACCTTAAGTCTGCGTCACATAGTTTATTTTAATTTGTTACTATGTTGTCACTACTACTACTTTAAGTTGTCAATGTCAAAGATGATTTTGACGACTGTTGTGGGTGAATAAATGAGTTTCCTAGATGAAAGAGAAGTTTTCAAGCATCATTATCGAAAAATGCATAAATTCAATTTTGATTTTTTATTGATGTAATCATATAAATATGGGATAAGTAGGTATATAAAATCGTAAAGCTAGCAAATTATTTATTTGGACGGAACTAAAAAGTATAAAGGGTGAACAGAATACCTAAAAGTCATTTGCGGATCCTATTTTACCACGGTGACAAGTCCGAGAATTGTAAATTGACTGTTTCTGCCATTGCAGGCGTCCATGGGCTACGGTTACCACTTATCATCAGACGGGCCGTGTGGTTATTTGTGATTCAAATATATTGCAAGAACTTTTAGCAATCAACAATAAATACCGTCTTTTTAGCGAAGCAAAATTATATATTGTCACAAAAATACGACAATTGTAGCGAAATTCCAACATAGGTCGAACCTCATATCAAGAATTTACGAAAATCGTTCTAAACCTTGTGACAATTGTAACGACTTTCCGAAAGTAAAATAGTACATTACAATACAAGTGCGAAAAAAATTAAGTGAAGTGGAACGAGTGGAGACAAATTAAAGCACGACCGAAGGGAGTGCTTTAAATCTACACGAGTTACGAATTTCCTTTTCGCACGTGTATTATTAGTGATAATTGTATGTTGGTGGCAAACAGGCACACGGACCGTCCGATAATAAGCGGTAGAGGTAGCCTGCGGAAGCTTGTGACATCAGTAACAGTGATATTATACAATTATTGTCAAACTGGTCATTATGGCATTGTTTGTGTGTTGGGTCAATAGGGTTATTAAACAGAGATACGTTTATGCTACTGTTGCCTTACTAAAATACAGGCTGGCTCATTAAAATCAGTCAGTATGGGAATGTCTGAAACTATCGGACATACCTACGAAAATATGTTCTTATGAACCATGTCATCGATTGTAATAAACAGAAAAACTGCATTAATATATTTGAAAAAATAAACTCTCGGAGATCCATTGTGTAGGTCTTAAGCAGTAAATAGTAGTATTTGTTTTTAGGAACCATATCTATCATCGAATTTGATAAAAAAAATGCATTTATACATTAGAAAAAAGCGCGTTGAATATGTGAAAACAATGTATTTTATTAATTTTAGACATCATGCTACTTAGAGACATTTACTGTAAATGTCTCTACATTACCATGTTTCTTAGAGACATTTACTGCTTTCACATATTCAAAGAGTTTTTTTTCTAATGTATAAATGCTGGTTTTTTTATCAAAATCGATGATAGATAATTATGGTTCCTAAAAACAAATACTACTTAGTATGTCTTATAGTTTCAGAATTTCTCTTTCAAAAAAATAAGTTTGAGACAAAATATTATTAAATGACGTACTGACATTTCTATTACTCCCTAGGGAATTTCACTTTTCTATTACTGCCGCTATACACGCAAACAATGGCGCGCTTAGACAACAAGTGTGATGAAAAGGTTACATTAACTGGCCCCCAAGATCGTCTGATTTGACAGCTCCTGATTTTTTTTCTGTGGGGTTATTTAAAAGGGTTTGTCTTTTCTAATTGGCCAACGAACCTATAGCAATTAAAACAAAATACTCGAACCACGATCACTGAAATAACGCCGGATATGTGTGAAAAAGTGATGAAAAATGCAACGAAAAGGGTTGGCATCTGCGATGCTACTGGAGGTGGATATTTGTCTGATTATTTTCCATGTGTAATTGCCGACCCAAAATAATTATATTTAACCAGTGATACTTTATATTTTTTGTGTTATGTATAGAATAAAATGTCTACTCTTTTCGAAGAACGTCACAACAAACCACTCTGTTCTAAATTCAAATTATTGACAACCTATTCAAGACGTGTGGCTCGAAACTTAATAAAGAATTTAAAGCGATGTGTATATGACACTAAGGTATATTTTCCATAAATGTTGAGATATTTACGACCACCCTGACTGCTCAGATATTTCTGATTATCTCTGTGTTCCGATATTTTGGCCTAATTATACGTTACGAATTCATTGAAAAGTGGTTGCTCCTAAATTTGTGACGAATTACATGCCTCTAAATTATTGCCTTTTCTCACGTAACGAATTTAATAAAATTTTACGTTGCTCCGAATTATTTGGGGACCTCGACCGCTACCATATATCTGATGGCGACTGTACATAAAAATTGACAAATCGAAGTTGTAGACATTATTTCCCTTATTTGTGTACCTACACATAAAAGTGTAGGTATATTGTACATATAAGTACAAAGTATACTCGGAAATTCCCGAGATTTTTGATAAGAATTTTAAAGTAAGTTCTCATTGAGAATGTTTCCATGAAAACTTATTAAAAAAGTGTTATGAAGAATACTGTATTTCACGATTCA
>JALPQI010019349.1:0-26663 GCA_025490895.1 Thaumatotibia leucotreta
TCGGCGTCCCGCGCGAACCCATTGCGGGGACGCATACTTTATAGCCCCAGAAACGGGACGTCCCGCATATAGCGGGACGGTTGGCAGCCCTACTCACGACCAGACACTTTCCTTGGAATGTTCCTTAGACATGTTTAGACCACTACAAGTCTACGCGGACATTATTCAAAGATCAGTTAAAATCTGACTGTATGGGAAGTTTGCCAGACACGCAGCTGTTGTCGCGGTGTTCGTTAATTGCTGATATCGCTTATTATCAGCGCCGTTTAAACTGTTAAGTGTGTTTATAACAATGTAGAGTGTAAATCATTGAAAGTTGCCTTTGTAGTCCCAAAGATGGTGTAAGTTTATGATGCGTTTTGTGAAATAGCAAGGTATAACCTTTCCTTGAGGAATTACTTAAGTTACGTAGAAATATGGCTGTATTTGAATTCGTATAGGTTTATATAATTAGTGAAAATTTAAACTTTTGGGTCAAGAGTCTAACCTAATATCAATTTTAGAGCTTGAGCAAAAATCGGGCAACTTTTCAAGAAACACTCGTTAATTATACCTATCGAGCTAAAAATATCTTTTAAAGTTAAGAATAGAACAAAATAGGTCAACTTTGGTCGTAGGTACGTAGACATTGAAATATGAGGAAAACACTTGTTTGAAGAAACAAATAGCCGTCCATCATCGCCGTATTGCCCACGCTACGCAATCAAAGAACTTGCTAAAATTGCGGGAAAACCTCCGCATTATGATGAAATTTAACAGGAATAAACAATTGGTTCAGAACTGGTCAAGCTTATTAGTGGACCACAAAATCATAAGACGTGCTAGATGTGCTGCATACAGTCTAAGGACTTCAACAGGGCTGGAGCCTAATCGCAAGGCAAAGTTGGCAGTAGCTGACTTTCCTCGCCTCTGCTCAACGATTCCAAGATGATAACGGAAGAAGTTTTCAAACAACTTACGAATGAACGTAACTGAAACGAACGACGATATTTGACGTCAATAGTTCATTCTTACTCGTACATTTTGTATCTAGTATGGGAGGCCTTTGTTCAGCAATGGACGTCTTCCGAGCAGTGACTGTCTTCAGTCTGAAATGATAACAATGCTGACGATAATGATATTGGAAAATAGTATGACAAGTATTTCATGGCGACGAGGGTAAACAGTGCTGTTGTGTTATGTTTAGTTTAACCTGTGTTGTTGTACTCAGTCCAGACTTTAAGTAAGGATGATTGATATGTCTAGTTTACGGACGTCCCCAAAGGGAGCACGTGCCTGCCGTAAATAAACATGTTGCGGCGTAAACGAGGGGTAACTAGGCCATTAGGCGGCTAATGAAAACTAACACGCGACGGGGTGTGAACCGCTGTCAGGACACAGGTGATTATTCATGTTACTCGACTGGAACTAGAGTTCAATATCAATGTCAGTTTAATTTTCGAAACAAGCTTTCGAAACCAATACGCACCGAATTCTTTAAATTTAAAGCGCGATACGCCTTACGCCGCGGCCACGACATCGGTCTAAGGCGACCGGCTTAGCGGAAAACGTATGGTGCTCCCTCTCGTACCCATACCGGCATCCGGCTCCAACTCATGGATTCGCTCGCCGCTGGTCGCCTTAGACCAATGTCGTGGCCAGGGCATTACGCAAAGAGTTGCAATTGATATCGGATGTTGAGTTTGAGACTCAAACTTTGGGTTGCCACCGAAAAGTTAAGCCTCCCAGAGTTTCTTTCGCTAATCACTTCTCGGGTCCGAGGTGCAGGTTAGAATCGGTGATAATATTTCTTTTTTTTTCATGATTACTGTATTGAGATACTTTGCCTAGACCAATGTCGTGGACTCAGGTGCGCCAAATCCCGTGTCTTTGCTCCTTGCCAGGCCTGATAGGTAGTTTTAGTTTGCCATTTTTTTCTTTGAATGTTTGTCAGTTTTGTAGCTATCTGCTGCACACGCGACATTAAATTTGTACATCATGCTGCAAGTTGTAACCCTGCCGCCTACCGGTCCACCAACAATTCCGCCACAAATGGTTTTCGTGCACAAACGCCGAAGGGCCTTAGAAGAACGAGTATTATTTTCATACTAACGTTAATCCACTATAGCCCACCTAACGAAGACCAAAAGCTGCCTATCGGGGGAAATAAATCGTGTATAAGCGAATTTTGGCATTGAACATTAAAATCTTTTGGAATGCTCACGAGCATCCTGTGTAAAACAAATGTGTTTATTTCTCTATTGTTCATCTTGCTTTCTTATCTCATGACACAGTGATCCCAGAGGAAAAATGCATAATACGAAAAATTAAAATTAAGGACCTTTACACCCTCTCCCTCCGTTAGCTCCACCCCTAACCACCAGTACTTTTAGTATGTGGTTTAAAACACCATTCCCTACAATTGTGCCAAAATTCGCTTATACACGAGTTTTTTCCTCTGAGTTCCCTTGGTTTGGTGTACTACTACACTATAGCTATAACAGAATGTAAACCTTGCGTTATTGCAGTAAGATTCACTAATCGCCAGTCTCTTTTTAACCTCTGCGACATTTAAATAAAGTTGTGAAGTTATCTAGCTCTGTCATACATACAAATTGCAACGAAAGCAGAACGTGTTTATAATATAAACTAGCAGATTTCCTAATGAGAGACATGGTCTGCGTCGTCGGGCTAAATGGCGGCGCCTGCTGTGCAAGTTCCATACAAAACTAATGGTGCATGCAGACCAAAAGAGCATTCGCTGTTCTATCCCCACTCTACGAAATCAACGAATCACGTTTCGTGTAACGATCGAATTTCGTAGAGTAGGGGCTTAGAACAGCGAATGCTCTTTTGGTCTGCATGCACCTTAAGTAGAAAGAACGCGGTGTTGTTCTGTTCTGGCCTGCTACCACGAACACCGAAGTTAGTTAATTTCGGGGATTTGACTCGTCACTCCACGAAGGACCCATTAGAGTGACAGAGAAAAAGCCTCGAAATTTGCGGTCTGATGTAACGGACAGAGTCGACTGAAATCTTGTGTAAATAACCGTTAGGATTCTTTCCCGTTTATAGTAAGTGTTATTATTTATGACATGTGCATCGATTTACCTGCATTTTTGATTTCAAATGCGGTTGGCACGTGCCGATGTACTGCAGGTATCTTGTACTGCAGTGGAGCTGTCACTGTCTTGACCTCGATAGTTTTTTACTGCAGATGTTTTGCTTAAAGTACTCTTACTTGCCCCAGTACCGAAATACTCCTTAAGGGTCTGAGCTAGGTTATTTAGGTATCCACTTGCTCGATTATTTTACTGTGGAAGGCGATTCGTGTAAGACTGTTCCGTAGCATATATGTATATATTTATGAGCAATATGGGTTAGAGAACACACAAACAGGTTGATCAGCGTATGAAGTCAAGTTGTCCATACTTACATTACTAATACGTAAGTATCTAAACGCTGAAATACAAATACACTGTATGTATTCAAGGCATTGATATCATAACCTTTGGATGCAGATTTACCTATTGTAAATAAAATGACACTTGACTCCTAAGCTATTCGTATCTTTTAGTAGAATTGACCCGTCAAGAATGCTACAATGAAAATGTAATTTTTGTAGGTATCTAAGGTAAACGGAGCGCTTCTGTTACTAAGGTGTATCGAACAGACATTTTTCTACGTCCGTCGCAAGTGAACCGTTCAAACATGCATACGTTATCCGACTAATAATACTAATGTAAATTCAAACCGATTATCATAATTTCACGACACTATTGCGAGCGACATGCCTTGCTTCTCAAATCGGACGTTACGCGCTGGCGCCTCGCACCCTTTCACTCCAAACTCAAAACGTAGCAACTACCTCTATTATCCGTACATTCTTACGTCCTTTTAATTCTATAATCTTAGTTATTAGCATTCAGCGTGTGCCAGCGAATTAATCACGATCTCTTGGGACGTTGAAAGTGCATCGCCGCAAGGCATCCAATTCAACATGATATCGAAATCCTAGCAACTTATGTGAGACCGGAGCACTGGTGTCTTAGAAGCATCGAGAACGACTCTCGGGACACTGGTGTGTAATATCTGAGGCGTCGTGAACAACGCGTGGCAGGAAAAGTGCTTGCCAAGTTATAACCGTGAGGTATGCAGGCGAACAGCTAACGAGTCGTGAGATCTATTGTGTCCTGCGATGACGAGGGTCGGGTGTTTCCCTGGCGCGTGTTTTGGAACTTTCGGTAGTGACTTTTACCTTGGTCACGCAAATCGGAGATGTTGAGTCAACCCGGTTGCGATTTTTGCAGCAGAGGATATATTAGTCAGACTTGGACAGGAACGTTATAATTAGGTCTCGAGAGTTATTTATTATTACAAACGAACTCTGGATATATGTTGACTTTCCCTTTGAGCAGTATGTGGTTTGAGATAATAACTACGGAAGTGTAAGTAAGATATTTAATCTTCGGCATTGCGATAACGAACGTCGACTCCAATACCTACTCGTATACGTTGGCCATAGATACGATGGCTTTAAAACCCGGGAACATATTCAGTAGCAGTTAGTTGAATACAAAATTACAACACTTCATTTTGAATCCGTAGTAACTCACGATTTGTGAGCCTTTCTAGTTATGACGGGGTTTGCCTGTACCTGTATATGACATTCAATAAACATCTTATCGTTCGAGTTCGAGACAAAGTGGAACGTTTTACTAAAAGGCTCACATTTACTATCTTAAAATCATGCTTGGCATTATCTGTCTTAACTTTCTTATATGATTTATACCGTTGTATTTTCCTGAGAATCATATTGCGTTTATGTTATGTTTTCGCGTGTTGCGTGGTAGTACCCTAATCTATCCGCAAATCGCCCATAACATTGGATACGAATAATAATTACACGCAACATCACTATAGACGAGTTGCTGATTTCATATCATTTCTCTCTTTAAAATAATGGCAGAATTGTATCGACCATAAAATGTACCTACTGCGTTGTGCTTTTGCTGCTCAAGTCGCCAGTGGTCAAAGAGTTGGACCTACGGAACTCGTCGATCACACCTATTTTGTTGGTAATCTCGTCCATTTTTGCGTGTTAGCCTTAGCAGTTGCAGAAGGCAGTATTCAGCTAGAAGTAATCGAGTGAACCGTGTAATCATTTGACACTAAAATCATTAAAAAAATCACGTATCAACTATCACTTTCGTATTGAGCTCCATCTTAAAAGTCCGTCTGCACGTGACAGCGGCGCCCGTCTGGCGGCTAAGGGCTAATTAATTATTGACAGTTGACGGATGCCATTTGACATGAAAACTGGGCCTACGAAACGTTTTCGCGCGGTCGAGCATGATTATCGAGTTTAGCTCCGCCACCGCATTTTACACGCCAGGAGGTGTACTGTGAACTTCGAAATTCGTAAATTCCTAGCTTTTGTCACTAACACTCCAGCGCGTCATTAGTGTAATAGAGAACAATAGCGATGCTCGAAGTTTTCTACCTTCTGGCCAATATCCATTCAATCTAGTTGTCAATGTTTAGGCAAAAGTAGTGAGCAGTCTAGCAAATAACCGTGGTCTGTAGCTAAGGACTATGGCCCTTGGTCTCACCAATTATTAGGCTTAAAGCCCATCGTGTTCACTGGCTTGGGTAGCTTGAGCGAATGGGAGAGGATCGGCTGGTGAAAAAAGTATACCCTGGGAATTGCGTAACGCTCAATCGGTCGACCTAATCACCGCTGGATAGATCAGATGAAGGCGTAATCTGAAGAGATATCGCGCAGGTTCGGGTGAAGTGGCGAGCTCATGTCAAACTCGTTTTAGGTCGCTGAATCGCGCAGTTACTTACTAGCTTCCGTAATTCTTATTCTACTTCATCAGCCTATTTCAGTTCACTGCTGGACGTAGGCTTCTCCTATTAACATTAGAAGGCAAAATATACGTATATAATCGCCACGCTGTACAAGCTGCAAGTATTGGCGATTGCAGAGTGTCCACTATGACGTCGCTGCTGCCCAATCATCAATCTTCTATAAACGAATATTCAGTGACATTCCAATTCCTTAGTCGACTCTTACGACACCTACAGAGTACAGGTAGAGTTGGGGTGGTGTCAAATGTATTCTTACTGCCTCACCACGCGGCAGCGGGTGAGAGGATCGTTATATGATGTTTTATGTACGTTTTCCTTGTTGCAGTCACCATGGTGGTGGGAGAGAACAAGCGGTCCAACATAATGGACGGCATCGAGAACACCGGTGACGTCAGGCTCCACGACCACCGGCTGCGACTCAAACAGAGGTACACCCAACCAATTGTAGCCACTCTAGAACCATATCAAAACGACAAGTAATAAGCAATCTTTCAAAAGCTGTTTTATAGCGTCACTTTGACATGGTTCCAGGCCTACTACCGCGAAAATCGAAATTCGTATATTTCGAGGATTTTTCTGTCACTCAAACGAAGGCGGCATTAAAGTGAGCGAGACAAATCCTCGAAAGGACCATGCGTCAAAATGGTCCTGAAACCAACAGCATTGAGAGTTATGTCAATAAACAGGTCTTAAAATCTACTTTATTTAATTATATGGGTACAAAGTCAAATTCCATTGCAGAACTAAGATATTTTGTATTTTAGTCGTGGTGAGTACGAGCTACGACAAATTCATTCGAGTTTATTTGATTTTGGGGGGTAGGTATTGAACAAACCTAATTAAAAAATTAATGTAGGAATATCGACATTTCCATTAATTATGTTCGTTCGGTGTTATTTCTTGTTGAATATCGTGTTTTACTTATCATCATAATATGAAAACATGGCAATAGAAGGACGCCGTTCGGTTTTGCAACAGCGGCGATATATTTTAGAAGAAAACTTACCTGATTTAAATATGAATATCTCAGTTCTGCAATGGAATTCGGCTTTGTGCCCATATAATGAAATAAAGAAGATTTAAAGACCTATTTAATGACAATAATGACTTAAGTTTCAGCTCTGTTGGTTTCAGGACCAGGCTCCATACAAAATTGCCCATGGTCCTTTACGAATTTCGTTTTTCGCGGTATGGCCGCTGAGTGCCCTAGGATTCCGATTGGTCGACTTTACTTTTTCGATCAATTTTGCGTTTCTCACTACTCTAATTAGGTAGGTATTGTTTATGACAGGTCTACCACCGCGAACTTCTAAATTCGTCAATTTCGAGGATTACGAAATTCGCGGTAGGGCCTCAGGCTCAACCCTATCACTGCGACTAGTGATGGTCGTTCCCGATATTTTCCCAATCTTACTATGGGGAAAGTTTCCATTTGGGAATATTCCCCATACTGTGTTGGGTTGGGTAAGTTACCGGGAACGACCCATCACTAACTGCGACCATGCCTGACCTTTTGCGGTCATGTTGATGATGATGATGAGTTTGATATGTCGGACGATCAATATCGAGCACACATCGCCACTGCCAGTGAAAATTATCAATCATCATTATCAAAGCGTTAGCTACCTCAGCATTTTCAGAAGTATTAGAAGAACGTTAGCAACATTATCGTGGAATATAGCACTGCCGTGGATATACATATTCGGTAATAAGAACGGAACAGAATAAGGATGTAACCTCACTCTACATTACGGATTTTTTCATTACTTAGTGATTTACAGTACAGAGCTTGTTATCAAAATTAATTTAATCGGTACTTTATCCATAAAATATACTTACTTTAACCAGACGAATGGGGTTATACTTTCGCCTCAATAAAAATATAGATTCAATACCTTTTTAGATAGACAACAGAATGCCCAAATACGTGGAAGTCTGCATGCTATAAAATTGACAATAACATTTTATTGTTTCCATGCATTTTTCATGAGAACGATATCGGTCTAGATTCGGTTAGGTCATTCACATTTGTACGTGGGTTGACGTAGCAACTCCCAACATTTACTTACGCAAGTGATCGTTAAATATAGCCACTTTATAGATTTCACCCAAGCTTTCTTACAAGTCGTATGTTCTTTCAAACATTTCAAAATGATGGTTTGTGTTTAGATTTTGTTCTTAACTTAGAAATACCTACTAGCTGTCGCTAGTTAATACTACAGTAGAAACCGCTTAATACGATTTGTCTATTCATGTTTATTACGATAATACACCATTTTGCGCCAGCCCATGCAAATTCATGTTTGCCCACATTTTTTAGGGTTCCGTAGCCAAAATGGCAAAAACGGAACCCTTATAGATTCGTCATGTCCGTCTGTCCGTCTGTCCGTCTGTCACAGCCAATTTACTCGGAAACTATAAATGCTACAGTAACGAAATTTGGTAAGGATATGTGTTGTATGAACCGCAACAGGAATGTGATACTAAATTGTAAAAAAAACCATTGGGGTGGGGGCCCTCCATACATGTAACTGAGGGATAAAATTTTTTTTTTAGTTGTACATAAGCGTGTGGGGTATTAATAGAAAGGTCTTTGAAAATGATATAAAGGTTTATACATCACATTTTTATTTAAGCAAATCGTTTTCGAGATATCAGGTCTCAAAGTCTGAAAAATGTGTCCCCCCCCCCTCTATTTTTTAAACTACGCGATATAAAATTCTGAAAAAAATATATGTTACGAACATTAATAAACTCTATCAACGATTTTTGGTTTGATAAAATTATCTCCTATAGTTTTTGAGGTAGGTTGATTTAACTGTATTTTTTTAATAATAAATTGATAATGGTACGGAACCCTTTGCGCGCGAGTCCGACTCGCACTTGGCCGGTTTTTCATTTTGTGTACCTACAGTCAAGTGCAAAAATAAGTATCGAAAGAATTCTCTCATAAATATGTTACGAAAATACGAAGTTCTTATTATTACACATAAGTAGAGTGCACTGGGACATTTTTTTGAGCATTTTTGTGTACACCTTATTTTGTATTTGATTGTACAATGGTGAACTACTAATAATACTTTGAAAGAAAGATTTGCAAACACGTAAGTAAAGTAAAATAAGTATAAACAATGACATGCCTCTCTAATTTTTATGGTGCTATTTGCTTAGTCTAGTGTCCTATATATTCCAAACAGATTACATTAACGAACCTTATTGCAACGAGAAAATATCTATATAAGACATTGAAAACATGTGCGTGCAATAATTTTAACCCACCAAGTTTTTCACCGACAATTTGAGTGTCGGTCAAGAATTGAATCGCCGTTATCTTCGAAGTTACCAAATAATCACCAGTTCATTTGGTTTTACATTTAGATTTTTTACATGCATCAAAAATCGTTAACCTATTGAAGATATTATATGCCACGAGTTTAAAAGTTGAAGACAGATTTGTCGGTCAATTTGATTCGCCCATTTATCTATATCACCCACTAACACCAGCAATATACCACGCGTTAAATAGTTGAAATAGCATCCGCTAAGATAATGTTGAAAGTGACTGTAACTCCTACGCTCCCGTGGGCGTAAAGGTTGGTATTACGTCCTACGTCACCGTGCGTCATCGATATCGGACATTCTAATATTCGTCATACATTTCCGTTAGTCGTGTGACTAGATCGGCATAGTTAGTAGATGTCCATGACATTTTCGTTGTATGTAGTCGTAGGTTCATGGTGTAGTGGTGACCTAATTGCGATTAGTATGAGAGATGAATATACAGGCTGCTCATCCCATGGAGAACCAAAATGTTACGTAAAGTTTGCTGGATTCGGACTACTTAGTATGTTTTTTTTTTCGAAAAATATATTTATTTATTATTCACTAAAAAGGCATTTTGAACGCCTTGTTGTTGTTAGGTAATTCAATTTAGAAATACTAATTCGTAGCCTCTATAAACGCCTTCTAAATTGAAAACGAAAATAAAAAAGGGTTTTTTGAAAAATATTTTCATTAATATTTATTTTTATTGTAAAAATACGCTCAAAAGCGCAAATAAATGAATATTTTTTAAAGGAATTTGACCTTATGTATGGCACATACCATTTTTTTGCTACTTTTAGCCTCAGGAATACGAGGTTAATTTTTCATTTTCCCCATGGGCACCGTGTCCGATTATGAATAATGTTTGTTCCTTTCGGTCTTATAACATTTTTAACACAAGAAAAAAGGACAGCCAATACTTAGCGGCTTGCTAAGTTAAGAGACGTTTATGAATAAGGGGGTAAATCATGAAGTGATGAAGTAGGTAGCAGTAGTATACTGGTAGAATGGCTCTGATGGATAAGCACACTAAGCGTATCGAGGTCGAGTTCATTACACTTAAGGTTAAGTCTCGTCTGCTTTGTAAACGATGGGAAGCCCTGTATGTAATATTCGCACTTGCTTGGGTTTAAGGCCGAAAATAGACTGGAGAATGTCGTCGCATTTAGAGGTCGTAACTGTAATGAATTGAGACAAATGTATAATTACTATAATTAGTCCATTCCTAGGTACAATCGGCATTGCTTAAAACCTACACTAGCCAGTGGAAAGATCTTTCGTCATTATCATCATCATCAGACTATCTTAGTCCAGTGCTGTCCGTAGGCCTTTTCAATGAAATATGCGTATACACGTATTAGGAGGTAAATGCCACGCTGGGCAAGCGGATTGGCTATCACAGTAATGTGTTCACTAAGATGAAGCTGCTGCCCATCATCAATCATCTATTAAAGAATGGCCAGTGACACTTCAATCCCTTCAGTCTACTCTTACGACACCCGCGTGAAGGGTTGGAGTGGTGACAAATGTATTCTTACTGCCGTTACCATGCGGAAAGATCTTTAGGTATACTTTACTACTCCGAAGCCCCGTGGATCCCGCCGTTTCGGCACGCATCGATCATTGTTCGCTGCCCACGCGCACCCGATTGGCACATTGCACTCCTCATTAATATTAGTACTTTATTACTTTGTGCATATATTATCGAGTGTGACTTTCAAATGAACCTTTAAAAAAAATATTGCATAATATAAAAATCGTGTATCCATTAAAATTATTCTAGACTTTTCTTTGTGGAATAGGAAGGGAATCCAGAGATAATTCGTGTATTTTATTAAGTTATTTTATATTAGTAGAATAAAAGTTAGGTTAGTTAAAACTATACTATGCAAATAATTTAAATTGGTAGTATTTTATACGCAGTATGAGCTTGGCGGTTTTCATATGACGTGGAAAGCAAATAGTAAAAGCTTTCTTAGAAACCTTTCTACCATTTGCAAAGCAGTTTCTGTAAATGGATGGGATGGCTGAATTGTTTTCTTTTCGTATGCTGTCCCATTAAACTAGGTGACATAAGTGAAATTACTACTAGAAATTTTCATCGATGTTTTAGTTACTGACACAACTAGTGATTTGATATAGGCGTCTCCACGCCACTAAAGTTATAAATATAACATATTCATTCTCACATATTTCTCAAATTTCTATTTTATTAAAATGCTGAATAAAAACTTACCCACTAGGCTTAGCACATTGGCGCGAGAGTATGTTGCTGCGAGATATACTTTCCATCTTTCCATCTCACGGTGACAAACTGACGCACCAATCTACAGATATTTAACTTAGACTTACGCAGTTTAGTTTAGATTACGCAATTTACATTTCAGATTCGACATAGTCCGCAAGCTCGGGCAGGGCACGTACGGCAAAGTGCAGCTCGGCATCAACAAGAAGACAGGGCAGGAAGTCGCCATCAAGACCATAAAGAAATGCAAGATCGAGTCGGAGGCAGACCTGGTCCGCATCCGGCGGGAGGTGCAGATCATGTCGTCTGTGCGACATCCCAATATTGTACATATTTATGAAGGTAACTGGCTACCTCTTACTATCACATCGATAGCCTATTTCAGTCTACTGCTGCCTCAGACCTTTACGCATTACCTCCGTAATACCCTTAATCGTAGTGTCATAATAGTTGACACACTACTGCGGTCGCCAACCCGCTTGCCCAGCGTGGCCATTAACCCCTGAAACGCCGCTATCAAAATTTTCTGTTTAATTAATTATTTTAAATTGTAGTCCAAATGTCTTCTGACAGATCTGTCACTCGGCACTCCAAGGGTGAAGGGCATTACCTCTTAATACGCATAGGTAGGTAATAGAAGAGGCATATGTCCAGCAGTGGACGGAAATAGGCTGATAGAAATAAGAAATAGAAATAACTTTATTCGCAACATACACAAAAAACCACAATATATATATCTACGAAAAATAATTTTACAGCAAATAAAAGCGTGTATGCTACGAAATGGGCTCATCTCAGCATGTTGCTAGCGAGTGCCAGCGGGTCTTCCGATGATCTGTATCAGCAAAAACAAACCATTAACACCAAATCGTAGGCGAATTAAATCGTGTTCGTGCTTTATCTTTGTAATTTGGTCATATTTTATGGATGTAATACACATATTTGTAATTTTAATGTAACACTTAGTGCTCACCCGAATGTGACAAATTATTCAAGGTAATGTCGGCGTTAATGTGTTTTATTATGTTCGCATCCGTATTAATGTGTTGTCTGAATCTCGTTCTATGTTGAGGTAATTTAAAATTTTAATTACTATTATAACTAGGGATATCTAGTTGCTCGGAATTTTCATTTTTCAATGTTCTCAATCGATCCAAAATTATGTATGGAGAAAACAGTGATCTAGCTTAGTAATAAACTAGCAACAACAAAACTACTAAAATACAATTACAAATCAAAATCAAAATCCCTTACTTAATTTTTCATGGCTTTTCCGCAATTCAACATCCATCGTGTCTATTTTGCGTGCTAGGGATAGCGCCAGCCATCTTGGCTCCTTCACGAAATCCAACACCCTTGTGGTTGCTTGTCGCTTCGCACAAAGACCATAGAGATCCTACCGGTTTTGCCGATATCACATCATCAGCCTATCTCAATCCACTGCTGGACGTGGGCCTTTCCAAGCGGATTGACGATCACAGTAATGTGTCCACTATGATGTCGCGGCTGCACTGCTGCCCATCATCAATATTCTATCATAGAATGATCAGTGACACTTGCTGGCCGATATACTTCTACCTGGGGCCCGTTTCTCGAACGCTTGTTGTAATACAAGTGGAAGTCTCTTTTTAACACTATTAATTAGCTAAGGACTTCCGCTTGTATTACAAGTTACAAGCTTTCGAGAAATAGGCTCCTGTTTGCATTCCAAGAGTATAATCCCGTACATATCTGAGTGCGTAGTCAAGATCCCAATCGCTAGCACTCAGTAGCGTAGTTTCGTTGTCTCTCTCTGTCACTCGTTTTAATTAGTGTGACAAAGACAGTTACGTTTCTTTCGAGACTGAGCGTTGGCGATTGGCAGCTTTGCTGCACATCCCGGGCCCTACCGCGAAATACGAAATCCGCAAAATTCTGGGATTTTTCTCTTTCACTCTAATGACGCCTTAATTGGAGTGACAGAGACAAATCCCCGAAATTTACGAACATCGGTGTTCGCTGTAGTAGGCCTGATTTGGTAAGCGTAACGACTTGCTCTGTTCTAGTGGTTGGTATATTCAATAATTCTATTGTTCACAGTATTTGAAAATAGTGAAAAGATGATCCTCGTGATGGAGTACTGCTCCGGGGGAGAACTCTACGACTACCTCAGCCAAAAGAAAGTATTACAAGAAGACGAAGCGAGAAGGTAAACATAATCTTGTAATACCAATAGTATTTAGGTGAATCAACTCTCTGTTATTGCCATGGTTACCGTCTCCTGAATAACACTGGTTTTATGCAAAATTATGTTACTTAAATTGTGAAAACATGCATGTAGTCCATGTTTGTAGATGGTCCATTAAGAAAAGGGCTTATTAACACCAGAATAAAGCATGTTTGCATAATTGAAGTAACATAATTTTGCATAAAACCAGCGTTACTCAGGAAACCATAACCATGGTAACAAACAGAAAAAAGTTGATTGACCCATTTATAAATATCGAAGAAAAAAATATATTTAAATACAACAGAGTTGCATTCGTTTGGGCTCGTAAAGTTTTCGTACATACTGAAATCAACTTTGACACACAACTGAATCAATCAACTGCCGTTTAGGTAATAAATTTAATGACAAACTTTGGATATTTCTCCTGTATGGGTGGGCCTTAGGAGGATAATAATTATTAACGGTATATCAAGACTCATACTTTACTGTTAAAGCTACATCGAAGAAAAAAGAGCGAAACGTCTACACTAAATAAATGTTAGTAACTGTAAATCTATTATGAATTCCTTGTAAAAAAAATATGAATGGGAATCACCTGAGCCTCCTGCCACGAAACTACCTACGTAGTAGTAAATGCATAGTAGCATTGGCTGCCAAATCAAATTGGCAGCAACAATATATTCGGAAAGTTACACTGAAATATTTTCATCGAACCAATGCTGCCAAAATGAAAAGGTTGCAAGAGGGTTGACGCCTATAGAATAGATAAACTTTCGTGAGACTGTTTCATCCGAAGATTTATAGGGTGCTCATGGGAAAAAGGAAAGGACTTTAATGTTGTGATTCTACGCAGATTATCATAAAATCATTTTTTTTTGTTAATGGAATTCGACCTAATGTAACATAATATTGTAAGCTTCTTTTAGCCTCAGGAATACGAGGTAAACATTTTTCCTTTTCCTCGTCAGCACCGTGTATATCACGCAGGTTAGATACTTGCGTCTTTTAACTCCAGTCGATATGATGGTCATATATGAAGCAAAATATGTTGAGCAATCATTGACATAACATGCTCTGATTTTTGCGATAGGTACACTCAATTGGCATGTAAAATAAGAGTGACAGTTCATAGCATGTGGGATTGTAAATGGTTAAAATACTCGAATAACGTTAATCAACGTACATGGTTCGATGTCTATTTGTCAGCCTCCGTAGTCCAGTTGGTAATGACCCTGCCTACGAAGCTGGAGGTTCCGGGTTCGAATCCCGGCGAGGGCATTATTTGTGTATTTATTTATCACAAATATTTGTTCCTTGGTCATGGCTGTCTATGTATATAAGTCTCTATGTGAAGGGTCCACGGAAAGAACATCTCTAGTCAATTCAAATTACAGAAGGAAAAACCATCTTGACAAAATAAGGTGTGAATTTGCCCTGATTTTTTTAGGCACTGGACATGTTTTTTCCATGGAACCTTCATGTGTATCTATCTATTATATACACGGTGTTACGTCAGCATTCCGAAAGATTTTAATGCTGGATTCCTGACCATATTTAGAGTCTTTAATGTTTTATAAAATTTCCTGGATTCGGCTTGGTTTCAGTGATAATCAACCTTTTTTCGAAATAAGTTTTTCGACGTAACTCGTCATTTAACTTCTTTTGGATTACAATGCTACCACAATGTGTTCTAATATTACCACACCTTTTGCCTGACAATCAATAAATACGAATAGACTTGACGAAATAACCACTACCTAAAAAAAACAATTGAAATAAATAATTTAAACAAATTGTTGTTATGATAAAAAGTACTGGAAATGTTAAAAAGTGTTCAAATCGGCCTAATAAAAAAGAAAAAAAATTTTTTTTTGTGGAATTGACATTAGGTCTCATAATATTTTTTGTTTATTTTGATGTCTAGAATGCATAGTTAAAATCTTTCGCAATGCTCGCGTAACACCGTGTATATCGTCGCTTGGTACCCAAATCACAAGCCTTAATTGAGCTTACCGTGGGACTAGGTCGATTTGTGTAAGATGTCCCATGATATTTATTTATTTATGACCAGATTTTAACTACACCTTTGTTTTCAGGTTATTCCGTCAGATTGCGACGGCGGTTTATTATTGCCATATACATAAGATATGCCATAGAGATTTGAAGCTGGAGAACGTGTTATTGGACGACACGGGCAGCGCTAAGGTTAGTAAACCTAGTATACCTAACTACTATGTCTGACGAAAGGTCCTCGCACACTATATCAACTCCACACCCACTCATCGAAGGTTTAATTTCAAAAAATGATATTAAAGTAGTGTACGACGCGACGAGTGGCCTACCCATCGTACACTAAAGGTCAACCCCGACTCGTTTATCATGCAACGACCACACGTTGTCCACGCAACGACTATGCGTTTGCGACTGACGTGTATCGAGCAACCATTTTCATTGCCCACTCGTTGACACCGCATTGTCCACTTGTGACCATTGGGTGGATCAACTAATTGACTACTCATCGTGAGTGTGAGTAGTAGTTGCTGCCGCGTTGGCGTGGAGTTGTTATAGTGTACGAAGACCTTAAGGAAACTTACACCAACTACACTTGACAGTAGCCTTACCATGACTTTGCAATTATCGGTAGCGCTCGCTGCAATATGACAGTGCGTGAGCGATAGAATGCATTACGTATCAAGTAAAACCTAACTTATCCTTTGCTTTCCAACTCATAGTACGGCTACAGGTACACATGACCCAGCAGCATACTATAAAACTTCTCATACAATAAATTCTTACTTGTTTTGAAGTGATACTTATGATATATTTCGGTTTTAATCTGAAATGAAATGAGATGTTTATTTTATTATCTTATGGCAGTAAAGCTGAAGCTTGTAAATTGTTTTTGTTTAATATGACATCTAGTAGGGTTTGAGGTGCTAAACGAAAATCGTCTTAGGAAACGTATCCTAACTGGATTAATGGTGATTGACATTCAAAGGCAATAGGCAGACAGGCAGTAGACAAAAAGTTAGTTAGGAGAAAATTCTGTTCACAAAACTTACTGCCTAGTTTAGAATGAAACCTTTATAATAATTATATCCTTTTATCACACAAATTCAATATTCCAACAGTATAATTAACTACATCATCAGCCTATGATAGTCCACTGCTGGATGTAGGCCTCTCCTATTAACTATGCGTATAGACGCATTTGGAGGTAAATGCCCATAATCACCACGCTGGGCAAGCGGATTGGCGATCGCAGTAATGTGATGACTATGATGACGCTGCTGCCCATCATCAATCTTTTATCAAATAATAGTCAGTGACACTTTAAGCCCTTAGTCGACTCTTACGACACCCGAAGGAGGAGTTGGGGTGGTGACAAATGTATTCTTACTGCCGTCACCATACGGCCAATAATTAACTAACACTGTGTTTTTGTTGACAGATTGCTGATTTCGGTCTTTCAAATGTGTTCAAAGAGACGTCGTTGCTCTCGACGTTTTGCGGCTCGCCACTGTACGCGTCGCCTGAAATTGTTAAAGGAACACCATACATTGGCCCTGAGGTGAGGCTTCGTTTCAACACTATACGCACAGCTTTGTCGCTAGGTTCATTTTGAAAGTCTTCAGGGGCAACTCGGCCCGCACGCCACTCAGCCCGCGGGCTCAGTTGGCCACTAGTGTTTATATTAGGGGCAACTCGGCTAATCGGTTACTCATTCCGCGGGATATATTAACCACTGTCTATAGGTACATATGGTCAACTAAGCCCGCGGGCTCAATCAGCTATGTGTATAGGGTCAACAAAGCGCGCGGGATGTATCGACAGCTTTTGTAGCTACAACAACGACAATGTAGCCCGTATATTTTTTTCAACCATTGAGTTTTAAGCTTACTTTAGCTTATGAGTAAATCAAAGTTTGGTACAACGCGTTCTACTTTCTTATTGTAATATAGGTACTTACTTATATCGTTAATATACCCTTTTTTTCGGGGGGAAATGCGTTACGCATACCACCCGGGCGCGGGGGACGGACCTGGGTGGTTATGTGGGACTCCCAGGGCTAATGAGGCAGTGGTCTACCCACTAAAACCACACGGTCTGCCGCCAAGACGCTTTAAGGCGAGGTCACGGGTACGCCTGAGCACACTTCCGCGACCTCGCAGCGGCATCGTTAATATACCCTAGCCAACCAACTTGTCATTCGAAAAATGCCATTCAAACTATTAATATAAATGCGAAAATAATTCTGTCTGTTACTGTTTAAAATCGCTGGCCTACTACCGCGAAAATCGAAATACGTAAATTTCGAGGATTTTTCTCTGTCACTCAAACGAAGGCGTGATTAGAGTGAGAGAGATAAACCCTCGAGATACACGAATTTCGTTTTTCACGGTAGTAGGCCAACGATTTTAAACAGTAACTGACAAAATTATTTTCGCATTTACATTAATAGTTTGAATGGCATTTTCGAAAGGGCCGTAGGACCGATTTTGTTGCAATTTGGTGTGGAGATATTTTGACGCTCGAGAAAGGACATGGTATATACTCTTTATCCCGAAAATCGCCCCTGCAGCTGCAGACGAAGTCGCGGGCACCGGCTAGTGGTGCATTCCACGAAAAAGTACACTTTGTCTGGAACGTGACGGCTATGACAGCTAGGTACCTTAGAAATGTATGGAAATTGCGAGAATTGTCTATAAATACAAACACCCAGTTATAACATAGAGGTATATTATGTGTGTCCACAGGTGGACTGCTGGTCGCTGGGCGTATTGCTCTATACCCTGGTGTACGGTGCCATGCCCTTCGATGGCTCCAACTTCAAGCGGCTCGTACGGCAGATCAGCAACGGGGACTACTACGAGCCCAAAACACCTTCTAGTGAGTTCAATATTAATGACCATACCTGGGATAACTGGGGCAAGTTATAGGGATTTGATATCGATTAAAAAGATGTCGACATAATTATAATAAAAGATGTGCTATTGAACGTTCTCGATTATAGTACAGAGGTTCGATGTCATATCTTATATCGGGCCTCTTGTATGCAGATGTGATTTTAATCAAAATGACAATTCAAATATTTATACAGGGTGGTCCAAACCTTGACGTCAAAAATTTTTTTTTAGATTCCTTAGGTCATGAGCTATCAGAATATACCCCATGTATGTTAGCCGATTTTTTGTAGTTTTCGAGTTATGAATTTTTGAAAAATGTTTTTTGAGAAATTCTGGAAAGAAGAAATTTATTAATAAAAAAAAACTATTGGGTTTTTTAACTAGTTTCTTTTTGTAAAAGTATTACCACTAATAAAGTATTTACTGACAAAAAAATAGCGTCCCCACTTTGATACAAGTAGGATAAAAAAATCCCAAATTCAAAATTTTACGCTAAAAACGCATCAAAATAGCATTATTGTACGTAAATAAAAAAATAAAACATATCCCAAGGAATTTTTGCATTCTAAAGACCGCCCTAGACCTTTAGCCATCGTAAAAGCAAAAAAATTGATACTTAACGATGAGGATTTTTCGGAGTAGTCGGTCAAATAAACTTAAAAAAGCTGAAAATTTTAAAGTAGTAAAAAATTACTTGAATAACTACACAAATTGAGTTTTCGTGGTATTTTCTGTCTTTGTTTATTGATAAGAACAACAAAACGGACGAAATTTTATTTTATTTTTAAATAAAAAATTTAGAAGTTTTTTTTTAAGTTTATTTAACCGACTACTCCGAAAAATCCTCATCATTAAGAATCACTTTTTTTTTTCTTTTACGAAGGTTTAAGGTCTAGGGCAGTCTTTAGATTATCAAAAATCCTTGGGATATGTTTTATTTTTTTTATTTACGTACATTAATGCTATTTTGATGCGTTTTTAACGTAAAATTTTGAATTTGGTATTTTTTATCCTACTTGTATCAAAGTGAGGACCCTAATTTTTTTGTCAGTAAATGCTTTATTTGTAGTAATACTTTTACACAAAGAAAATATTTAAAAAACTCAATAGTTTTTTTTTTATCAATAAATTTCTTCATTCTAGAATTTCTCAAAAAAAAATTTTTCAAAAATTCATAACTCGAAAACTACAAAAAATCGGCTAACATACATGGGGTATATTCTGAAAGCCCATGACGTAGGGAACCTAAAAAAAATTTTTTGACGTCAAGGTTTGGACCACCCTGTATTTTAATATAAATTGTATATTTTGAAAACTATTTTAAAATAAACGCGTAACTACCCGTTTAAATTTATTTTTTATTTTAATTGAAGAGTAAGTACCTAATATTTATTTATGCCGAATAACATTTTGATGTTGTCATTCACAGTAACATCGATATATTTTTAGTCGATAAAATGTTTTGCTACATCACTTTTGTATAAATGCCCCGAGTTATCCCAGGTATGTTAATGACTCTGTGCTTCTCTGAATACCCATGGTTCCGCCATATGAAAAACTAATTGACAAAGACTTAATTGACCTTAAATCCTCACAAATGGCTCCAATGGAAGACCAGCGCTGGGCTGTGATTACATTACAGCCCAGAAATAAGCTGAATTGGAGTCCATTTTGTGGCACAATAGCATATTTTTTTTTATTTTGTGTTTACCGATGTGTCACGAATAAATGTGTTTTCTTTTCTTTTTTTTTTAATGTTATCGAACCTGTCCAAAATAAACAAAAGCTAGTTGGAATAAAGGTCAAGTCACACCGGATGCGTGTGAAACACGTGCGCTTGCGCAGGAGCGTGACGTGTGCATTGTAGCTTATATAAATGTCATATTAGATTGCACACCGCTTGCGTGGCGATTTTTGCTTTAACTGAAAAGATGTCTGTGAATTGGTTAGGACTAGGACTAAATTGTCATCTTCATTTTTGTTGGTTTCTTGTAATTTCAAATACATCAAATATTAATACTGTGTTTTTGAGTCCTATTGAACTCGTATTGGAATAAATGTTTCAATTTACTAATGTAGACGTATATTTGCAGCCGCGTCGCCTCTGATCCGCGACATGCTAACTGTGGATCCTCTGAAGCGGGCAGACATCGTCTACATTTGTGATCACTCGTAAGTATTTATGGAATAATCCCTTATTCATAAACGTCTGCTAACTTAACAAGCTGTTAATAATTGTTTGTCCCTTTTGCTCTTATGGACACATTGTTAAGACCGAAAGGGACAAACAATTATTAGCCGCTTGTTAAGTTGTTAAGTTAACAGACGTTTATGAATAAGGGGGTAAGTTATTAATTCAAGCTTATTATATAATAATAATAATAATAATAAGCCATTTATTCCATATACCAAAACTTTACATTACTAACATTTTTGTCTTAAATCTAATTTAACATATGGACCCCTTGCTGGGTAAAGGCCTCCTCCATCTCTTTCCAGTTCTTCCTATCTATCGCTAGCAACATCCAATCTTTCCCTGCTATTCTGCGTATATCGTCTGCCCAACGTTTCCTTGGTCTTCCTAATTTTCTTTTGTGCAATGGGCCTTCCCATTGAGTTGTTTTTAATGTCCACCTATGGTCTGTGAGGCGTGCTACGTGACCCGCCCATTGCCATTTCATTTTCAGTGCATGGGTTAGTGCATCTCTTACTTTTGTCTTTTTTCTTATTTTTTCACTGTTAATTTTTTGAATTTTTCTTAGTTTTAGAATGCTTCTTTCCATACCTCTTTGACAGGAAGTTATTCTAGATTTGATTTTATTTGTATACACCCATGTCTGACACCCATAGGTCAGACAAGGTAGGAGACAAGTATCCATAACAATTTTCTTTAAGTCTAAGCTATAATTTCCTTTAAGGATTTCTTTGTGTGCCCAGAACTTTCTCCATGTTGTAGCTATACGTCTTTCTATTTCTTCGTCGTTTCTTGTACTATTGAATGAAACCTGTTTTCCAAGATAGACATAAGTGTCAACATATTCTATGTGCTTGCCTCCTACATGTACTGGTTGTTTGTTATTGCTGTTGGTCATTATTTTTGTTTTATCAGCATTTAATTCCAAACCTACCTTTGAGCTCTCTTGGGCGAGGGAAGTTATCATCTGCTCTAGTTCAGTAACATTTTCTGAGAATATCGCCACATCGTCCGCAAACCTCAGGTGAGTTAAGTATTTGTTGTGGATTCTTATTCCTCTCCTTTTCCAGTTGAGTTTTCTGAATATCTCTTCCAGGACTGCTATAAAAAGCTTGGGTGATAAGGGGTCGCCTTGTCGAACTCCCCTTTGTATTTCAATAGTGTTGCCTTTTTTTTCGAGTTTGAGTCTACTGGTGCTGTTGCTATAAATGTTTTCGATTACATTTATGTATTTTTGATTTACATTACAGGCCCGTAAAGCTTGCCAGATTGAATTGTGGCTCACACAGTCGAATGCCTTACTGTAGTCTATAAAAGCTATGTAAACATGACTATTAAACTCCATATATTTTTCAATAATTTGTTCTAATGCATGTATATGATCAACTGTTGAAAATCCTGACCTAAATCCTGCCTGCTCGATGGGTTGTTGAATCTCTATACTGGTATTAATTCTTTGAAGTAAAATCGAAGCAAAAAGTTTGTAGATGGCTGGTAAAAGGCTTATTGGTCTGTAGTTACTTATGTCCTGTGGATTCCCTTTTTTGTACAGGAGTATAATGTCAGAATTGCCCCACTGATTTGGTACAGATTCTTCCTCAATTGCTTTGTTGAAAAGACCAGTAAGCAAGCTAGTTAGAATTGGAGATCCGATTTTCAATACTTCATTACATATTCCATCAGGTCCAGGACTCTTGTCTGCCTTCAGTGACTTAATGTGATCATATACTTCTTTCTCATTTATTAGTTGTAGACAAGAATTACCATCGCATGAAACGAGGTTGTTTTCTTCATGCAATCCCTCTGGAATGTCTACAACTGGTCCAACTTCGTTTCTGGGTTTGCTGTACAGTTTTCTGTAAAAGTTAGTTGCACTGTGTAATATTTCTTCCCTTGATGTGGTTACTAGTTTGTGATCGTCTTCTAAATTTGGGATCCAATTTCTATACAGTTCTAACTCCCTGTAGGCTCTTTTGGTGCTTCTGTATGTTTTTAGATTTTTTTCTATAACATTATTTCTGTGTGCTTGATAGTCCTGTTTGATAGACTTACTTGTTATTTTAAATAGAGAACTTAATTGTATCCTCTGTTCCTTGGTTTTGTTTTTTAATTTTAAAAGTTCTGTACGTTCTCCCAGAAGTATTATGGTTTTGTCACTAAAAATAGAATTATTGAATACAGGATTTGCAGTTTTTTCTTCAGTCTTTGTACTTTCTATTATAGCTATCTCGAGTAAATCGTACATTTCTTGAACATTTAATCTTTCAGTGTCCTTTGAAGTTATCTCGTGTGCATAGTCCTTTAGTTTCGTGAGGTACATTTCAATTTCAGTCTGCGTTTTAGGTATCTTCGGTGCTCTGCAAAAGTGGGCTCTGCTCTTCTTATGGTGTGTTAGTAATAGTGTTGCCCGTACAGGTCTATGGTCGGATGAAAAGTTCATGCTAGCAAGAACTTCTATGTTACTTATCAATTTTGGTTTGTTTGTTAGAACAAAGTCTATTTCGTTTTTTGTTTTCTGATCTGGAGAGCACCAAGTCCACTTCTTATGTTCCTTCTTTTTGAAGAAGGTGTTCATTATTGATAGATTGTACTCTAGTGCATAGTTAATGAGAAGCTGACCTCTTTCATTGCGTTTACCATAGCCAAAGTTTCCCATTGCTGGATTGTCATTTGGTGTTGGATGTCCTATTTTTGCATTAAAATCTCCAGTAGTAATCACAATATTGTCTGCTAGTGTGTGGGCAGTTCTGATACTATTATAAAATTCTAGCAGTTCTTCGTCTGTTGAGCTCTCCGTTGGTGCATATGTCTGAATTATGGAGATAGCTAGGTTTTGAACTTGGATTTTCAATAGCGCCACTCTTTCAGAGATTCCAATAAAGTTCTTAATGGATTCTTTTATTTCAAGCTTATTGCGGAATAGGAAATGTAAAGTATTACATTTTTTTAAATCCACTTAAATTTTAACGGCACTAGAAGCCCGATTTTGGCTGGCGTAAGTTAAAACAAGTTCACTCCACAATTCCGGTTTGGTCGACTTTTTCGGGTTATTATAGTGTTATAGTTCTTTTGATAGCTCTGTAATTTATCACCGAAAGTTGCCAAATATCACCTCCCAACCAACATATCGTTGAATTTCATTTTAGCCGAAAAGTCACTTGCAAACTGTAACGTTTCGCAAACTTGTCTTTCGAATATTATCATATTCCATCCCAAGTTCGTAAATAATAATCTGGTAAATGTTAATTTCAATATAATATGATAAAATAAAAGTTTATTTGAATAATAATAAATAAATCTGTACAATGTCCTTACGCTACTTGTAACATTGGAAAGTAGTAAAAGAATCATTTGCGAAAACTTGGTTAGCAAGTGACAATCGGTAAAATGAAATTCGGCGAAAAGGTGGGATACCCTTTTGGCTCAAATGTACAGGGACATGTTTCGAGTACGTTTCATTGTCTTTTTGACCCTGAAAAGTGGATAAAATATAGTGATTATTTTGGCTCAGGCTAGAATAAATGAGGATTTTTTTTTAAATGTTTGTGTCCATTTTGTCAATAGAGATTATTTATCTTATGAATACACACAAAAAAAACCCTTGTTGACAGAGTAATAAGCCCTTATGAAAAGACACTCCTCAAATGTAATGAAGGTAATGAGGGCATTTTTAAACGCCTTTAGAACAACCTTGCATATCCTACCGATTTATTGTAAGTCATAATCAATGATACTAACTCCCCAACTCTTCCCGCGGGTGTCGTAAGAGTCGACTAAAGGATTGAAGTGTCACTAACCATCCTTTGATTTGATTGATGATGGGTAGCAGCGTCATCATAATGGACATATTAGGTATAGATAGTTCCGTCGAGAGTTGAAATCACGCACACATCAACATGTAAACACACGAGGAATTTGAAATTATTGTTCTTTTTTCGTTTCAAACCCGATTGCAACTGTAAGATTGACCAAAATGTTTATTCAACGGATTCTTTCACTACATTGTTTGCAATTAGTACTTCATTTGGATGTGTGTGTCATCCATCATTCACCTCAACTCTGGTGAAATTACCTATATTTACTTGTATACTCATATACCAGTAATTGGAGTTCGAGGCCACCAAAACTATGACAGATGCGTTATTGTCAAATCTGTCAAAGTCTCTTATGTCATTGTCAAATAAAGTTTTCAGGTTTCCACAACCTTTTTGTTATTTAATTTATTTATTTAAAATAATTACTAATAAAAACATTATACAAGGTGGAATTCGACGAGGGACCTTTACGGAAATGGGAGATAGTTAAGGCTATACTGAGCAACTTTTACTATGGGACCAACCCCGAAATCGTAAAAAAAAAAAACTTATCCATACAAAAAGGTACGGCATGTATACACACAATGTATGAAAGTCATTTTTTTTTGCTAAGTATAGCCTTAACTATCTCCCATTTCCGTAAAGGTCCCTCGTCGGCTTCCACCTTGTATACCTCTGTAATGTTTTTACGCCTTTCTGTTTAATATGGCTGTCACAACTAGGATTTTCTTAAAAACACGTAAATACCTAAAAACTTTTATTTTCTCTTAACTAACATTGATATGACAACATTTTCTTGTAAAGAACTTAAAATTACCAGTGAACACAAACAAAACGTTAGATCTCTATGATAATTTAAATGGAGAAGTATAGCACTGCCAAAGAAATTTGTAGGTCAAAGGAAATTTACGAATACGAAATGTATTATTACCACGCTACAATGTATTAATCTAGTAACTGGAGTTCGAGGCCAAAGAATCTACGAAAATATTGCCACAACAATGAAATGTTCTTACAATAGTAAATCCTTATTTTCTAAAAACAGACGTTGAGATATTTTATTTATTGGTAATTTTAATTCTTTAATTTATAGAAACAATATTATTTACTTATTTTCACGTAAATATAAGATATTTTAATAAAAACTTAATTATCCGCAATTATTAGTAACAAAGTTGGTATTGCGCTGGTATCACCTCAGGTGTTAATAACATTTGGTACAGCAATTTAACTACACATAAATTAAAAGGTAGGTATGGTTAAATTACTAAGCCGTATAAGTACTATACTATACTATACTCTTACTAAGCAGTAGTAATAAAAAATAAAATACAAAAAATGCTTTCACTTTACATTTCCAAATTTCTTTCCCATAATTTTAACCCGTAATAAGGCACCCCTGCCTTATTACGGGTTAAAACTTCTTAGTAATAGTATAGTATAGTACTTTTTTTTTTTTTTTATACCACGTCGGTGGCAAACAAGCATACGGCCCGTCTGATGGAAAGCAGTCACCGTAGCCTATGGGCGCTTGCAACCCCAGGGGTGTCACATGCGCGTTGCCGACCCAATAAGAACTTGTACACTCCTCTTTTGAAGAACCCCATACTGTAGTCCAACGGGAAAACCTCGGCAGGGAGCTCATTCCACAGACGGACCGTCCGCGGGAGGAAGTTCCTCTGAAACCGCACGGTGCGCGACCATTTAGGTTGCAAGGTGTGAGGATGAGCGCCCAGTCGGTGGCGAGCGGTGCGATGATGAAAAGTGGACGTTGGCATCATGTCGAACAGTTCTTCAGAGCACAACCCATTGTACAGACGATAGAACACACATAAGGAGGCGAAGTCTCTCCTTAGACTTAAGGGTTCGATACCGCCTGTGAGTCTGGGATCGTCGACTATTCGGACAGCTCGTCTCTGAACCGAGTCAAAGGGTGCAAGCTGGTATACAGGTGCTCCTGCCCAGAGGTGACAGCAATACTCCATATGGGGTCTGACTTGCGACTTATATAACAGAAGTCTTTGCCCCGGAGTAAAGTATCCCCTCGCTTTATTGAGCACCCCGAGCTTTTTGGATGCCAGCGTAGCTTTTCCCTCTAGGTGACATCGGAATTGAA
>JALPQI010019350.1:0-23379 GCA_025490895.1 Thaumatotibia leucotreta
TTCTACATTCAAAAAATCGTGTAAAACATTTCAGAATATTGAGCTATTTCGAGGCTTTTCAAAAAATCCCGCATCTGTTCTATCCTGCTTTCCAAAAGCATGGAGACCTATTGGCAACGGAAACGCAGTAATTATTTTTTGGCGATCCTGTTTACTATCACTAAATCGTGGCAAGGTTCAACTCTTGCGCATGCCGCATCCGGCGGCACTGCACCCGTTCTCTCTTATGTAAACCATTATGTTTAACGATCATCGTATAAAAATTATGATTGAGGCTATTCGGCGGATGTCTGCGTCTATATTTTTGAATACTATGTTATTAAAGACTGTCTTAACACATGGAGCCTAAAATGGTTTATTTAATTTGGTTTGGCGGCTATATTATGAAATACTGTAGACTATTTTAAGGCAAAGGTTAACCTTTATTTTATTTCAATTAACAGTAGACATATTTAGCACTAGATCACAGTAGGTATGTATTTATTTTGGCCTCCATAGCTAAGTTTGGTAGCGGTAGTAATTCGTTGAAAAAACTAACTTTAGTTAATCAGACACATATTATGATTGCGTAACAAATTCGCAAACATTGATCCAAACGCGATCAAACAGTCTAATCGATATCCTTAATGGATGATTACTAAAGGCAGAATCAGGTCAATGGCTGTATTATCTAAAATAGCCAATAATAACAGTAAAACTGTACGAATAAGGATGAAATGATCTCTGTATGCGCAGGAGTTACATAATGTTACGAAATGCTTCAATGCTTCCATTGTTTTTAGATCTTGAGTAGACTTCGGCCTTATATTGATTTAGATTTAGCGCCAGTCTTTCGAACTTATTTTTTTCACACTCGTATCGATTACTTAGCATTAGACATAGACATAGACATAGAAAGTTTTTTTTTAGTACAGGTGGTGTACTTTTTAGGCTCTAGTGCGAGAAGTTTGTCATTTTACGTCAAGTCCAAAACTTCGGAGGGCCATCTCTGTACTAAAAAACGTCGTACGAGACACGTGCAAAAACGAAATTCGTAACTCGTGTCGATTTACGTAAAACACTTCCTATCGGTCGTGTTTTAAAACATCGCCACTCGTTTCGAATTTCATATTTTTCGCACTTGTGTCGTAATGTACTAATTTAGCATCACAAAAAAGTACGATACAGAGTAGCACAAAAGAAAAAGAAAACTATTTTAAAATTAACCTAAATATTAACGTACCTATATTATATAGTTCCGTGGATGCTAAATAGGAGCTTGCCTCAGCATGATGTTGCAGAGTGTTTACTACTCGTACAACGCTGATTTTCAGGCACACCCTTACAATATGTATCCCTTATTTGCTGTTGATCGAAAACTAAATGGCTCAGAGTTGTATGTTGTTGTATGTCTCAATAATAACAGTAATATGTTGTATGAATGCAAACTATGTGTATTTGAGCAGGGCAATTCGGTACAAGATGAATAGAATGGTCATATATAAAAGGAAGTATATAAATTATACAATATAATTATATTGATACGAGTGTACATATACATATTAAAGAAAAAGAAAAACTATTATAAGGGTCATGTAACACTTGCTTCATCTACCTCAATCTGCGAGTAAAACTATCCGAAGGAATGATCCAAGTGTATGCGCAGACGAGTTACATAATATTACGAAATTTATTCTACTTCAATTGTTTTGTAGATCTTGGCTCGATATCGGTATCGAAGATCAGTAGCCATACCATGAGTTTTTAAGTATCGTTTACGTTAGGTGCTAGGGAATTTTCGTTTTTTATTCTAGCAACATTTGACGTTTCTTATTCATTCCATCACTCACCGCATATCCATCATGTCACAATATTATTCGGTCATTCATCGACTCAAAACTTACTTTTGCAAACTTTTCAATGGCCGACTGTGGCCATTGCCATTTTTATCATACAACAAAAACCATGTGATACATACATACATACATAGTACTGCTTTTCACACCATATATGAGAAAATAAAAGATATATCACATGTTTAATATTTATTCAAATAATCGATTCTGAAGAAATATTTATCAATTTAAGTAGTACAGTACTGTTTATTTTCATGTTTCATTGTATTTTTTTAGACTGGCAATAGAAAATCTTTGAACAGAAAAGTGTAAATTTTATCCCACCCAGCAGGCCCGTATTCGAATAGGTGGTGTGAAATAGTACATTACATGCCAAAGCCATTAAGTGGGAAATGTCTCGGATGACGTGTAATTGTAGGCCGAGGCGAAGCCGAGGCCGACAAACATGTGATCCGAGACTTTCCCATTTAACGGCCAAGGTGTGTACTTATACTATTTTTCTGCTCAACGGAGCCGGCAGGCGGCAACTTAGTTTAGCGCAGCGGTCGGTAATGTGCTGTTTGCCGGCCAGAGGGCAGAAAAAAATATTTGTAATCAGCATGTTTTTTGCATTCATCAAACGCGACTTGAGTGTCCCTAAAAGTAAAAGCTCACCTACAGAAGCCACCAGAAATGTGCGTGTGTGGGATCCGCGTCACATTATTGCCTAAGCCTGTGACCTCCACTCGGGTCAGATGAGTCAGTTCACACCCAACCCAAGGCCGGAGGTCAAGCGCCGATGATGGCCGAATGAGGGTTTTAGTTATTTTTTCTGCCACTAGGCGGCGCTCGGTAGGCGTGAGGTCCGAATAACTTTCAGTTTCATAGGAACTGAATATAAAGTATCGAAATTCTATTGTATTTGGAAGTTTATTGATTGTGTGATTACGACTAGACAAGTAGACGACGGTCGCCAAACTGAAGATTGAGCTCTAAAACAGGGCCACAAAGTCACTGGTACTAAAAAAAATTCTAGAACTTTGTTCATTTCATGGGAATTTACTTGGAACTGATTTTATTATTTATTTTATGAAACAGTATTCCTAAAGTAATGTTTTTAAAAAGAAATAAGCCGACAAGTATAAAGGAAATTAAATATTTCGTAGAAAATTACGTATTTAGTTTGACAATTCTTTGGACCTTACGCCACAGTGCTGCCATCTTACCGCCCCATAGTGGCGGAAAATATACATCAATCGTCAGTAGAATGCTAAAAAAATGTAAACAAATATGGCTGACTTTCCATAGTCTTTGACCTCCTCCCCATCAGCCTGTCTCAGTCCACTGCTGGACGTAGGCCTCTCCTACTAACTATGCGTATACACACATTAGGAGGTAAATGCCCATAATCGCCACGCTAGGCAAGCGGATTGGCAGTAATGTGTCCACTATGATGACGCTGCTGCCCGTCATCAATCAAATCAAAGAATCGTCAGTGACACTTCTGTCCCTTAGTCGACTCTGACGACTCCCGCGGGAAGAGTTGGGGTGGTTACAAATGTATTCTTACTGCCGTCACCACACGGCACTGTCTTTGACACATATCGTGGGACACGATTGCTGATATATGTATTTTTACGTTAATACTCATAAATATCGGTAATTCTAACTAAACATGTATGTGAAGTGAACTCAAGCATTAAGGTTTAAGTTCGTAATAAAACCAAGATTGGATATAGATTTTATTACGAACTATTAGGTAAGGTCAGTGCGGGTAAGTCCGTCTATCAGATCAGGAAAGTCCGTCTACCAACTGGTTTCCACCCCTAACTCAACAGTATAAGACGCATATGACGGACTTTCTTTAATTTGTCAACTGTTAATACTTGGAAACGATTGCTAGTAATGCGTATTACTGTCCATTTTCTTAAAAGTCTGGGTAATAGTAGCACACTGTATATCTTATTTATATGTATGCATGTAAATTCCTTATTGTACACAAAACACAGGCAAAAATACACATTTTTACAAAAAAATTACAGGTACAAAGGCGAACTTATCCCTGTTAGGGATCCCTTCCAGTTAACCTTTGAGCAAAGGAGTCGTCTATTTGAAGCAAAAGATAGACAAACATACCGTGTACAGTGGAGAATATATTTGAGTAATACCAAAAACTTAACTGCTATTATACCAACTAAGATAAACTCATACATCCAATACACATATAATTAAAATATTTAATACATATACGTACACATACTACACATCAATAAATAGAATACTCAACCAATTCACAAAATGTCGGAGAGCCACAACTTTTTCAGATTGTTCTTGAGTTGATTGGCATTTAAACAGCCTTACTTGCATTCTACTAACTTGCAATATTGAATATTCAACTTATCTTCATTAACTAAATAAGCTACCTTAATTATCTAACAATGACTTAGTCCCATGTCGCAGTGACCGCTCACTGCGGCAGTGATGAATACGCGAACCGATTTAAAACGACATGGTACTTAATAATGGCTTGAGTAGACTTTTACTTATCAAGATAAGATGGTCAGATATAAGTACTGTATCCGGACACTTTCAAAATAAGGCCCTCGTCCTACCTAAAGCGATAGCGATAGCGAAGCTATCTGTTTAATAATACTTTTGAAGCAATTACGATCATTGTAATATAATATCTTAAATAAAAGAAATTAAAAACTGAACGAGCTTTTATAATTTAACGACAAAATGGATTTAAAATTACGTTATCACTTTTCTTAAATTATACACATTATTTTTTTGTATTTTTTTTTAAAGACAGAATTTAATTTTTTTTTATATTTCAAGAAAATGCTTACATATTGTCCTGTTACGGGCATGATCTTAGACACGAGGTCGCAGACAGACACCACCACGACCCCGCGGTCGTTACGTGATGCCCGAAACGTATGGACAATATTTAATGTAAGTATATGCGATTAAAGGCCTCTCAGATAAATGATAGCTATCCTTTTCTTTTACATGTATTATATACCTGGGGAAAAGGATTGTGAACCTTTTATCTGACGGATATACAGGGTGGAAATTCTTTTTGGGTCAGTTAGGGCAACTACCAGATCCAGTGTACCTACGCGAAAATGGTTTTACAAGACCTTCCATCGATTTTAAATAAATGAAGATTGGTCGTTATTTATTAGTGATAATCGGGAAAGTTTAAATTGATTAAAAGTATCATTGCGTCTCGTTTTCTTACACGAGCGGCTATGTTTTGTTAATTTTTATCGCCGATAGCTTATCACTTTCTCGCTTTTGATGGGACGAAGTCTTTAAATTTGTAAGGTAGGTATTTATTGTGATTTATACCAGTTTGAGATAGATGTAACTGATGGTATCTACTTCAAGATATTGTTAAATACACACTAAGTGTTAATAGCCCAAATACTATGTGCCCGCTAAGTAAAAACCTAAATAGTTCGAAGGTTTAAGTTTCCTTGACGTTAAGTTTTAGTTAAGTAACAGATAATTACTAAAGCCTTGGCATAGTTTTGAAAAGCTAATTAGCCAAAATTGAAAGTTAGGTGTCACTAATCGATCTTCTTTAACTTTTGTACCTCCTGTCGACCGGTTTTCAAATTTGCTAGTTATTTTATTAATACGCCGTAAAATAGTCAAAATGAGAAAATACATGTGGGACCTCAGTCCTTTCGAGATTGAATTATAAAAAATATCTGTTCACATTAATACTTATGTACTAGTATACTGTAAGATACATAACAATAAATATTAAACGTATTGTGAAGACCGAGTGGCCGAGGGGTGCAGGCATCAGCCGCGAAAGCTGAGCACGTGGGTTCGATCCCCACCTCGGACGTTGGTGATCTTGGTCGTTTTTTCTTTGGTATATGACATCCAATATTTATTATTTATAATGAATAAATATTAGGTTAGCGAATTAGTAGACTTTTTACATCGCTAATTCGGCAAATGCCTCGGATTTCAACCAATTTAAATATACTAAACCACAGACTATATCTTTTAAGGGTAGCACACTACAAATCAACCTAGTTTTTGAATACAAGTATTTTCAAAATGAAGACAAAAATGGTGAATTGTGCTAAACTGTATTACCTTTTTTTATGTCATCTGCATATCTTTGTAATTACCATAATTCTAAGCAAATAAAAATATGACTATGACTATGACAAGACAAAAATAAATAACCTACGCCGGTTCTATCCCTACACCTATGACCTGAAAATATAATATATCCCTTCACACGACACATAAATTTCAAAAACGTTGCCCAAAAAAGTGCCCACGTTGAACAGTACAGTGTCAAACACTGGTTCTTTTACTTAACAAATCAAATAACTATAACCTCGTCCTGCCCGTCTTTTTGTTTTGTCAGGTGTAAAGGGCCTAATAATCATACCTGGGATAACTCGGGGCATTTATACGAAAGTGATGTAGCAAAATATTTTATCGACTAAAAATATATCGATGTTACTGTGATTGACAACATCAAAATGTCATTCGGCATAAATAAATATTAGGTACTTACTCTTCAATTAAAATAAAAAATAACTTTAAACGGGTAGTTACGCGTTTATTTTAAAACAGTTTTCAAAATATACAATTAATATTAAAATATCAATATTTAAATTGTCACTTTGATTAAAATAACATCTGCATACTAGTTTTTACTATCTGAAGAGGCCCGATATCAGATAATTATGACATCGAACCTTTGTACTGTAATCGAGAATGTTCAATAAGCACATCTTTTATTATAATTATATCGACATCTTTCTAATCGATATCAAATCCCTATAACTTGCCCCCAGTTATCCCAGGTATGCTAATAATTCATATATTACATGCTTCTAAAAATAATTACAATTAATTACTTAATAAGGTAGCATAGTGATAATTGAATATAATTATGTGGTAGCTATAAGTTTATTCCTTTAGATGTATTATATTTGGCATAAAGTTTATAATGTTAATAAGATGAATCATTTAACAATTTTTATGTTATTTAACGAGTTAAGCTATTAATTCTTAGGCATTTATTTCAATGATAAACGGGACTTAGGGTGCCTTTCCACTAGAGCTATGTAGATGCGATTGATACCCACCAATCAGTTACGCATTATAGAACAATAACAACATGCGTCATACACGTGCTACGTTTCGAGAATATGTTTGGTGGATATCAAACGCATCCGCATAGCATAGCTCTAGTAGAAAGGCACCCTTAATCGAGTAAGCTTAGGTTCAGTATTGTCCTGACGTTTCGGACATCACTTTAAACCCTTGGCCGCAGGCAGAAAACCTGCGTGCCTTCTGAGTTAATAACTGTATGAAAGCAAGGTTGTTTAAGTGTAAATAATAACAATTTGGATTAAAAGCGTGTCCAATTACTTTACTGCACTTTATTGAAGCAGTTTAAGTCATTCACTGGACTATATTATCACCAAATTAAAAAAACAATAAACTAATTCAACCGATTTCTTCAAGATCCTATTATCAAACCCCGAATTGGTGCCAATGGGACCATCTAGTGATACTCATTCGATAAAAAAAAACCGGCCAAGTGCGAGTCGGACTCGCGCGCGAAGGGTTCCGTACCATTATCAATTTATTATTAAAAAAATACAGTTAAATCAACCTACCTCAAAAACTATAGGAGATAATTTAATCAAACCAAAAATCGTTGATAGAGTTTATTACTGTGCATAGCATATATTTTTTTTAGAATTTTATGTCGCGTAGTTTAAAAAATAGAGGGGGGGGCACATTTTTCAGACTTTGAGAGCTGATATCTCGAAAACGATTTGCTTAAATAAAAATGAGATTTATAAACCTTCATAATATATCATTTTCAAAGACCTTTCTATTAATACCCCCACGCTTATATACAACAAAAATTTTTTTTCTATCCCTCAGCTACATGTATGGAGGGCCCCCACCCCAATGTTTTTTTTACAATTTAGTATCACAATCCTGTAGCGGTTCATACAACACATATCCTTGCCAAATTTCGTTACTGTAGCATTTATAGTTTCGGAGTAAATCGGCTGTGACAGACGGACAGACGGACAAGACGAATCTATAAGGGTTCCGTTTTTGCCATTTTGGCTACGGAACCCTAAAAATTAAAATTGGTTCACGATTCTCGGAAATATCGAGTGACATATCTACATTTTAGCCGATGTTACTGGCATAGATAGAGGCAATCTATCTAAGTCCTCAGGGTAGGCAGCGCATAGGCGATTTTTTGATCACTATGTTCATGGGCCTCAGCTCCCGCTTTCCATCAGGTGGGCTGAGGGCTGAGAGTTCAGTTGTCTTCCTTCGTCACATAAAAAAAACATACAAAAGAATCAGCCATATTGAGAACTTCTCTTATTTTGAAGTCGGTTAAAATTTATGTTTCATTTCCATAAGAGGCTCGAATTACATCCTTGATAGTAATTGTTCGTAATGACAACCGTTAAAGTAAAAGTACCAGTGGTCTTCACTGACCTAATACATCACTTTCAATCCTATATCATTATGATAGAAGTTTAGAAGTAACATAATATATAGGTGTCATCTATTGGGACTAAAGTGTCGAGTATTGGTATCTAACCGTACCTTATTGAAACTACCTTTTTAGTACAGAATGCCATCTGTAGTACAGATGGTACTCGCTAGTAATGCCAGAAGCGGTTAATTTTTTGTCAGGTCCATTCTTCGGAGGGCCATCTGTACTGAAACGCGTCGTAACACGATACACTTGCGAAAACCTTCGGTCGTGTTTTAATTTATCGCCACTCGTTTCAAATTTAATTTTTTTCGTAATGTACTACTACAGTTCCGTGATCTTCTATTACTTTCATGGATACAATTAAACATGCGTATTAGCTGTTTTATAATTTCCATACTCCGTGCTACAAGCATGTGTATTCGGGGTACGCGCCACAAATTTAACTCCATCAAAAACTTCTTTGGCCTAAGCGACGGCGCAGCCCTACCCAATCTTTCCTCTACCTGACTAGAGTACCTAATATCTCCATCAGTGCTTGCGTGATAACTATTTATTTATTTATTTTATGCTATAAACATTATTATTTGAACAAACAAGTCCCGCTGAGTTTCTTGCCGGATTCTGCTCAGGAACAGTGGTGTAGGGTTTGAACAGTAGTTTTAAAGTATTTATTTTGTTCTCTCATTTGCTATTTAGTTTAACGAATCAAAAGCGCTCGTTGCTGGGCCTAATTGAATAAAAAATATTTTGACTTTGGCTTTGACAGAAACTAACTACAAAATAATATTACAATTGTGATATAATACGAACGAATAAAATACGTAACGATGAAATCCGTAAAATATTTTTTTGACATTGACATTAACTTGACAGTGGCACAAAAGTGTGAACGTTAAGAATTCACACAGTTTAGTGTTTAAACTACATCCGTTGACTTTCACACGACCTTGAGCTACTTCAACGAAAAACAATAATAACTGACTGGCACATCATTTTATACAAAGTTCGAATGTTCATTTGCAAATTAATCTTGTTGGTACTTTTAATATTTTATAAGGAAATATTTTTAAAACAATATTTTTTAAACAATTATACATAATATATGTGTCGTATAATATACTTCGTAAAAACTGTAGGTAACTAATAATGTAATGGCAATTAGTATCTATAGAATCCAAGGAAACTATTTATAGTACATTATGACACAAGTGTCTCGTACGACGTTTTTTAGTACAGATGGCCCTCCGAAGTTTTGGACCTGACATACAATGAGCCACTTCTCGCACTAGCACGTAAAAAAGGCACTATCTGTATTCAAAAAAAAATCCTTACTGAATTGGGAATGTTAATCTTTCATACATAATAACTCAGCACGCGATGTACGAGTATTACACTTTGATTCACGTCAATGTTATTTATTATGTCAAACTAAGGAGCAGGGGCCTATTTCTCGAAAGCTTGTAACTTGTAATACAAGCGGAAGTCCTTATCTGATTTATAGTGCTAAAAAGAGACTTCCGCTTGTATTACAAGTTACAAGCTTTTGAGAAACGGGCCCCAGACCGCGTTTTATCACATTGCAGCTCATTCAGAAATTAAAAAAATTATTACACTGAATTATTACACATTACGCTATTTAAGAAAGTAATTGTGCCATTCAATTCATATTATCAAATACAGTACTTGGGTAAATTACGAGTATATACTGCTATGAAAACTATCCAGTTTGCAATATGTTAAAATATGTGCACATTCCGTTATTTCGATTTAGTCATTGATATTTACGTAAAAAATCTTAATATTGACGATGGTTGACGATTTTGAGTAAGCGGTTATCGTAGCCTATTGATGCTTAAATCTGTAGGGCCTTATTTCTTACTTACCTCGCTATTTATTTATTTAAAATGTCAAAGTTGGAAAAATATTATACAGCTTTTAAAGACATTTAAGAAATGAACAGACATCATTTTAAAGTTAATGTTTTTTTCTTAACTAAGTATTATTAGCGATTTAAATAAATCACATGTTATCCATGTCCGCTCAAAATTCTATAAACGACTATATTTCTTAAGCACTTTTACTACTTATTATGATTTTAATTGACATATTTTGTAATCATCACTACGTAGTATAAAATAAAGTCACTTTTTCTGTCCCAATGTCCCTTTTTACTCTGAAATCTTTAAAACTGCGCAACGGATTTTGATGAGAGATTTTTTAATAGGTAGAGTAATTCAAGAGGAAGATTTTTATGTAGGTCTAGTACCCGTGCGAAGCCGGGGCGGGTCGCTAGTAAAAATATAAAAAATATCAAATCACACCAAAACCTTTTAAACTACTATCTAAAAAAAACGACATTATAATCGCATAGCTTTAAAGATATAAGCATACAAAGAGACAGACAACTTTGTTTTACATGACACAGTGACAAATGTATACTAGTTGCCATTCTCGTCCCATTTCAATTTCGCACCAAATAGCCGTCAAACCCAAGCAGTTCAACTGACCTCCCCATAATCCGAATCCTGACTGACGATGCTCTGGTAAAAGTGGGCAGAAGTCACTATATAAGCTAAGTGAGCGCGGCGACCATCACACAACTACAGTTGTTCCGAGAGCGCAGACATGGCCCGATTGAGCATTGTAAGGATGCAGTGATTGTGATGTGTTGTGAAGTGATATTCCGAATTTGATTGTGCAAATTAGGTGCATTCCACGAAAAAGTCCACCGATGTCCCGTACGAACATGGTTTGAAAATTGTGGGTTTATCGAAGTCCTCTTTCGTGACTAGAGTCGAAAATGACTCAAAAATATATGTAATAACTAAAAAATCGGAAGATAACTCAAATTATCGAAATATACACGCGTTTGTACGGGACAGCCCATGGAATGCTCCATTTGCGCGTTTTGCGGGAGATTTGAAGAGTCCACGGAAAAAACATGTCCAGTGTAAAAAAATCAGAGCAAATTCACACCTTATTTTGTTAAAAGTAAGGTGTTTCCTTCTGTTTCTTCTGTTAATTTTAATTGACTAAACGTACTCTTTCCGTGGACTCTTGATTTAGGTTTTTATCACTTGTGATTTTGAAAATTGGAGCGTATTTTGTGAATTGGATTTAAAAGTGATAGTTGTTGTAGTGAATTGAGTTTCGATGCTCGATTATTTAAATTAGTGTGCACATTTTGTTTATCATTTTGCATTTCGTCTGAATGCGTGTGAACCAATTAAAGTCAAATCAATTTCACTATATTACGAATATGTTTAGTACGAGATTATAATTTTATGATATTACAACATAAAGGGCCTGTTTCATCATTCTTAAATAAAATATATCGTCATGTAAATGTTACCTGTCCTTTTCTTTCAAGTCCATAGGGAAAATAATAGTGATACTTTTATCAGACGGATACATCTAACAATTATGAAAATAGCTGTAAATTCTGAATATTACGCTGTGAAATTTTAGTCAGAAATAGTACTCCATTAACATTTGACCTAACTTAACTCATCTTGTTTCATGTTTTTAACATATATCCCTTTGTCCCCAGGCCGTCCTCGCCCTGATTGGGTGCGCAGTCGCTGAGCCCCCAAGCTACAGCTATCCTGCCCCCTCCATCGTCCTAGTTGGGGGTCACGGGGGTGGCGGGTACTCTGGCGGTTACTCTGGCGGTTACAGCTCCGGTCACAGCAGCCTCAGCAGCGGTGGCCATTACACCTCCGTCCCTGTCGGCCATCAGACCTCAGAAGGCTACCACATCGACCCCCATCTATTAGACAAAATCAAGCACATCATCCTTAAAGACGAAATCAGCAACCAAGCGTACCAGCAAGCTTCTTCCTCCCACGGACATGGAGTGTCATCTCACTACGGCCCTCCAGCCCCAGTGTACGGCGTTCCTCATGACAGAATCGTGGGAATCGAGCTTGAGCACATCCAACAGGGTCTCCAAGTAGCCCAATACCATCAGGCTGAGGAGGATCATTCTGGTTACGCTGGCGGTTACTCCGGTGGTTACATCAGCGGTGGTCATGGTTACTCGAGCGGTTCCAGCGGTTACTCGAGTGGTTCGAGCGGTTACTCAAGCGGACACTCTGTTCCTTCCATCACTTATACCACCATCGGTGTCCCATCAGGCTCCTACGGTGTCCCATCCCCTTCCTCGACTTACGGATCTCCTCATCATTAAAGTCATAGTTATATTGTTGTAAAGTCTGTAAATAAATTAATGTAAAATGCTCGTTAATTCTCGTTTTAATGCAGCCTCGAAAGTTTGCGCAATGACACCTTAAATGGGGCTGAAGTAAATTGACCTCAAGGGTCTTGGACCTGTTTTGAAAACGACCGGTCGATTGTGTAATGTGTTACATATCTTGTAATGTTGCATTCTTGTTTATGTAGATATTGCCGAAGTAATGTAATTAAGAAGATCGTTTACAATCTCAAATATGGTGATAAATATTTCATTCTGAAGTAGGTTAAAGTAATATTATATCCCTAATTTTATTATGAGTAGCCGTCCCATAAGTTGATCAGTAAGGTTTACGTTGCATTTACTCGATACGTGAAGTAGAATGGGCCATTTCTTTCACAGTTGTAAACACTTTTTTGTATCATAAATTTCAAGTATTTTTTAAATGATTTCTACTCAAAATCGTGAGCTCTTTCGGAAGAAGAAAGATATTGTCCATTTTTCAATCTGTCCATTCCGTTACCGCCATACAAAATGTATGAAAAAGGGTGAAGAAAACCTTGGGAAAACAATTTTCTCCTATCAGTATCGAAAGAGCTCGAGATTCTGAGTGAAAATCATATTAAAAGTTCCAAATCCAATAAAAAACAATTTTGAAAACAATGGCCTAAAAGTTACTAGCCACTGCTTTGATTTTTGCGATAGACTCTATGTCTATGTAAAATAAGAGTGATGACATGTAACAAAAGATACATGATGCAAGTGAGTGGCTAGTAGAACAATAAAATCGGCTGATAAGCAAAACTCACTATAAAAACTGTCACTACTCTTAGCAACCTCTTATGTCGGTATTAAATCAGAACTGAGATAAGAGCTTTATTTCAAGTAGTTATTTGTTACTTAGTGAGTTTTGCATGTCAACTTATGAAATGTTACTATTTATTATTACCTACTTATTACTCATAATCCTTAGTCCTCGAAATCTGGTTATAAAATTTGAGTACAATTTAAAGCAGTATTTTAGGTCAAATGTAAAGCACTAACTGTTTTAACGACCAACGTACTTGAGTTACCTCACTTTTACTTTCAAAATAACTCTTTTAATGACCAAACCAGTAATTAATCTTTCTTAAGTACAGTCGCAATCAGATATACAGTCAAATGCAAAAATAAGTATAGAAATTATCCGCTCATAAATATTTTACGCTCATAAATATGGCCGTGTGGTGACAGCAGTAAGAATACATTTGTCACCACCCCAACTTCTCCTGCGGGTGTCGTAAAAGTCGACTAAGGGATTGAAGTGTCACTGACCATTATTTGACAAAAGATTAATGATGGGCAACAGCGTCATCATAGTGGACACATTACTGCGATCGCCAATCCGCTTGCCCAGCGTGGCGATTATGGGCATTTACCTCCTAATGCGTCTGCGTCTATAAGCTTAGTTAATTAATAGGAGAGGCTTGATGATTGATGATGATGATGAAATATGTTACGACGTTCGCATTACACAGAATTAGAGTGCACTGGGACATATTTTTGAAAATATTTGTGTACCTACACCTTATTTTGTCTTCGACTGTACCGGAGTCAGGTTTTCACAAATATCTGAACATGCCTGATTGTCATAGAATGAAGGTGCATTTAGATCAAACGAGCATTCGCTCATTCTATCCCCCACTCTACGAAATTCGTTCGTTGGGCATTTTCACTTCTAGGGACACCCAATTAGCTTAACTCGCACAAAAAAGTTAACTTCGATGTCAGCTTTGTAACGACAACTAAGCATGAAATATTTACGTAAATCCACTTTATGCTTATTTTTATATTGCATATACGCGTATTCTTTCTGGATTAAATGATATAAAAATATTTTTATTAATATTTAATGCTTAATTGTCGTTACAAAGCTGATATCGAAGTTAACTTTATTGTGAGAGTCAAGATAATTGGGTTTCCCTAGAAGTGAAAATGCCCCGTTACATGAAACGTGGTTCGTCGAAATTCGGATAGAATGAGCGAATGCTTGTTTGGTCTAAATGCACCTTTAGAGTGCATGTTCAGATATTTTGAGCACCTTTTGATGGCGACTGTACATAATAAAACCGAGTAGCGTATTTAAAATTTTTACCCCCTTATTCATAAACGTTTGTTAACTTAACAAGCCGCTAATAATTGTTTGTCTCTTTTGCTCATATGGACACATTGTTAAGACCGAAAGGGTCATACAGTTATTAGCGGCTTGTTAAGTTAACAAACGTTTATGAATAAGGGGGTTAGTCTTAAGACCTGTGTTTGTCAGCCTCCGTAGCCTAGTTGGTAGTGATCCTGCCTACGAAGCTGGAGGTTCCGGGTTCGAATCCCGGCGAGGGCATTATTTGTGTATTTATTTATTACAAATATTTGTTCCTTGGGCATGGCTGTTTATGTATTTAAGTGTCTATATGTATCTATCTATTATAATAATATATATCGTCATCCGGTACCCACAAGCCTTAATTAAGCTTACTGTGTGTTGATTTGTGTAAGATGCCCCAAGATATTTATTTATTTATTCCTCAAACTAAACAATAATAATTATAAACGCTTCTTGAAAAGATAAAACGAGTAAAAACAATGATCTGTATTTATGCAATTTTACGTAACGTACTCACAACGCAATAAAAAAGAGGTTTTACAACCTGTGGCATCTTAAGATGTCTTACAACTTTCCTGCTAATGGGCATTTAAAGTCGTCATGTCTTGGGTATGTCTACCGTACGGAGGTGAGAAAAGAAGGATTTATTACAAAATATAAATTAAAAAATTATTATGGGATATAACATATTAGTCATATTATATCGACGTAGTTCCACAGTAAGCTCAATAAAGTTTATTATGTGGGCGATTATATGATAGGTAACAAATGAGATATATAAATATAAGGAAAATAAGTACCAAATTAACTTAGGAATAAACATTTGATCAAACTGAGTAGCCGAAATACGTCCACGTAGTAATACGTAGTTTAGTTTAGTAGAGTTAATAATACCGATTAAAATGAAATGATACTCAAGTACATATCTATAATTACGTCACCTAAAAATGAGACCATCCGCAGCAGAACCAAAGTAACCGAAATAGCTCTCCGAATCGCTAAACTGAAGTGGCAGTGGGCTGGGCACATTGCGCGTAGAACCGATGGCCGTTGGGGCGGTAAAGTTCTCGAATGGCGGCCACGTACCGGAAGGCGCAGCGTGGGTAGTCCCCCCACAAGGTGGACTGATGACCTGGCGAAGGTCGCAGGAGTCCGCTGGATGCGGGTGGCACAGGACCGGTCATTGTGGCAATCTTTGGGGGAGGACTATGTTCAGCAGTGGACGTATTTCGGCTAATATGATGATGATGATGAAAGTCACTGTAGCCGTACCATGAGTAGGCAAGTGACGTTTAGGTTAGCGTATACACCAAAAAGAAATTTTCAAAAATGAAAATGTTTCCATGGAAAATTCTTGGTATTGTTTACATAGCTCTATGGAAATAGACAATCTGATACAGCCGCCATGGACGTCGTGTGGTGACGGCAGCAATAATACATTTGTTGCCATGCCAACTCCTCCTGCGAGTGTCGTAAGAGTCGACTAAGTGTACGTAACTTCAATAAGTGTCACTGACCATTCTTTGGTTTAATTGATGATGGGCAGCAGCGCAGCGTCATCAATTCATCATAGTAGAAACATCACTGCGATCGTCAATCCGCTCGCCCACGTGGCGATTCATCATCATCAACATCAGCTTATGATAGTTAACTGCTGGACGTAGGCCTAAAGACGCATTAGGAGGTAAATGTCCATAATCGCCACGCTGGGCAAGCGGATTGGCGATCGCAGTAATGTGTTCACTATAATGGACTCTGCTGCCCATCATCAATCTTTTACCAAATAATGGTCAGTGACACTTCAATCCCTTAGTCGACTCTTACGACACCCGCAGGAGGAGTTGGGGTGGTGACAATAGTATTCTTACTGCCATCACCACACGGCCACGTGGTGATTATTATGGGTATACATATCTTCTAATCCGTCTATATGCATACGTAATGGGTTAGGTTTAAGTCCAGCAGTGGACTGAAATAGGCTGGTGATGTGGTGTGTATGTAACGTGGAAATATCTTCTTAAGTATCACTTTGTAGACTTATTAGTCATTGAAGCTGTAAGTTTCGTTTAAGATTTATTTGATCTTACGTCACCTATGTTAGTTACAACATTTTGTAAGTTAATTATGTTAGGTAGGCTAACTGTCAGTTAACAATCTTTATAGTTGTACTAAGTACCTATGTGAGCACTGACATAATACGCTAATTACTGTATAAGATACAAGCTCGTATATGTATTTTTATGCAATATGACTATAATTACAATAATATATAATTACAATATACATGTATAATCTTATGTAAATTCTTTAAAATAACATGCAATTTTAATAAGATGTATTATTATACTGTTTTGAAAAAACAAGTCCACCTGAGTTTCTTACTAACTAGTTCTTCTCAGGAACGGTGTAGGGTTACGTACGTAGAGGCAAATACTGCGTATCTACACAAAAATCAACGTTATAGGTGTTTGAAGTAATACTGTGATTTTTTTTTAATTCCGTTAAATGTAAGGGATACTTGTTAATATCAAATATTATAGATATATAAACAAATGAATATCTTGGGACATCTTACACGAACACACATTCTCACACTTTACACAAATTCTCTAAGAAACTAATGTTTTAACTGTTACTGTTATGGAATTATTGAAAAATAAAGTTTAATGACAGAACAAGTGTAAGTGTTGTAACTTTTATTACATCTTAATACTAATTTTGACAAGTGCCGTCAGTTAATTATCTTGTATGTTTTGCTTAAGGTTCTCTCGCTCTTACCATTTCATTAATTAATTATTTTTCCGAATCCTACTAAAAGCGATACCTATACCAGGTAGCTCCAATTAATGTACCAAGCAACTTGTTGAGTTTAACGGAAATAAAAAACACGGTGTATAATCATTCTAAAACGGATTTACATTCGTTGCCTTACATCTTAATTGAACTGTATTTATTATAAATATTAGATGTCATATACAAAAGAAAAAACGACCAAGATCACCAACGTCCGAGGGAAATCGAACCCACGTGCTCAGCTTTCGCGGCTGATGCCTGCACCGCTCGTAAATATTTAGTTAATAAATAATTTGATTAGAGTTTTCACATCAACTACTTTAACTGTATTTGAAGCGTCCAAAAAACATGTCCAAAGTTTAAAAAAAACAGGGCAAATTCACACCTTATTCTGTTTAAAGTGAGGTGGTTTTTCCTTCTGTAATTTGAATTGACTAGACATGTTCTTTCCGTAGACCCTTCATTTGTTAGATACGCGGTATTTATCAATGCTAGTTTTACGCGGTTTTGCCTTATGAGCGTCGCACTATCCCCGACGATATACATACTACTTACATAAATATACAGTATGTTTATGACTATAGTAAACTGGGCAGTGTCCGTAGTGTCCAATCCTTGAATTGCGTAACCGATCTGAGATTCGGAGCGCAGAGAAAGTGCAAGCTGCAGTTGCACGGATCCAGATGCATCTGAGCGAAGAACGGGCTCGGAAATATCTATACACAACATTGAGGTGTGGTCAAATATTTGTTAGGTAGGAGTCTCATGTAGCAACCTGTAACAAGTAGGATTTAACCTATCGACTCTATTAAAAATAAGGTCGAAATGTGGTATACCACTTTTTCGGGTATCAATATCAAAGTCAAACTATTTTTTATAAGTAAGCTTATTAATAAGCATTTTCGAATCGTCTGACATTATCAAGAGAGAAAAATAAATCTACTACTGGTTCTATTGCCAGTGCTAGTTACGCGGTTTTGCACTATTCCCGACGATTAAGAACTAAATCTCGATAAAAACCCAGTTTTGTTGTACATTTTATTAACTATAAGCGATATTATAACACATGAACGCCGATCAATCTTAAATTGCTAAAGATAATACTTAATTGTCGTTACGAACCAGACTGCAATAAGGTTTTTTAATGTCACGCTGATTAAAAGTGTAAAAGCTCAAATAGAAGATTTATTTTATCTTCGAAAATTACGTCAAATAATTTGCGCCATTCAAACACAGATTAGTTATCAATCACGCAACATCCTCCATTTGAGATCTTCTGTCGAAGCATCCATCTTCCTTGCATCTTCCATACAATTTTAGATTGTAGTAACGCTGGTTCGTATAATTACGTATTTGTCCATTACAGGTTGCGAGTGAGAGTAGTTATATTTTAGAAGAAATGTATACAGGATGTTACTTACTCCAGTCACTTGCAATAATTTACAGAGTGCATGTACAGTCGACGTCAAGGATATCATTACGATTTAGGTGCCAAAAAATATATTTACACGACTTTATTGCCTTGACTTTAAGGTCGTGTAAATATATTTTTTGGCACCTATACCGTAATGTTATCTGACGTCGACTGTACAAGGTATAGCCGTGTAGTGACGGCAGTAAGAATACATTTGTCACCACCCCAACTCCTCCTGCGGGTGTCGTAAGAGTCGACTTAAGGATTGAAGTGTCACTGACCATTATTTGATAAAAGATTGATGATGGGCAGCAGCGTCATCATAGTGGACACATTACTGCGATCGCCAACCCGCTTGCCCAGCGTGGCGATTATGGGCATTTACCTCCTAATGCGTCTATACGCATAGTTAATAGAAGAGGCCTACGTCCAGCAGTGGAGTAGTATAGGCTGTAAAAAATATCTCCTTCCTACTTTTTAGGGTTCCGTAGTAAAGAGCGTGGCGATTATGGGCAGAAGCGAACCGGACCGGCGATCAAGGCCTCTTTCCTGAAGGCGAGGCGTTCGCCTGATTTCCCTAAGAAACCTCCTACCCTCTGCACGTAAATTATTTTTCATCACACCTGTTCGGTAAGTGCACCAATGCGCTGTGGCGATGCGTGCCGTAGATGCGTCATTACACCCTAGGGCTGTCAAGGATTGTCATACAACATTACGTCTCACTAGCGCGGTGCGCGCCACGCCGAGATTTCATCCCTGATTTTGAGAAATGATTTAGACCATTTTAGAGTAGTTTTGTGAAAATATATTGTTTTATCTAATTTGTTTGCCTCACAGGTGTGATGAAAACATTGTGTGTACCACGGGCGGTACAAGAATAATGAACTCGTGTGAAGTAAAGCCCGCGCCTTCGGCCTGGGCTTTACTTTCACACTCGTTCACAAATTCTTATTTACCGCCCTTAATACACAATGTAGGTACAGTCAAGGGCATTAATATACATACACTTCTCCATACTGACCCCTTACAAATGTGTCTATATATTAATGCACTCGACTGTACTATACCCCCTTATTCATAAACGTTTGTTAACTTAACAAGCCGCTAATAATAGTTTGTCCCTTTCGGTCTGAACAATGTGTCCATAAGAGCAAAAGGGACAAACAATTATTAGCGGCTTGTTAAGTTAGCAGACGTTTATGAATAAGGGGGTTAATGTTTAGCCACTAAATGAATATTTGTATTATAAAAATTCAGTCGAATTCAGAAGTCTCCTTTTTTGAAGTCGGTTAAAACTTGATTTAAAGTGTAAAAATATGTATCGAAAGCTTTTATAAATATGTTACGACGTTCTTATTACACGGACCTAAAGTACACTGGAACATATATTTTTGATCATTTTTATATACATTTTATTTTGCCTTTGACTGTATGTAATAATAGTAGGTACATTACATCAAGGCCGGGAAAATGAGGATTTCCGGCCAAGCGAGCGAGGCCGGCCGGATAGGTAACGAAGCCGGGAATCCGTTTTCACGCCGAGGCATGTATAGTGCTTTTCTCAATCATACAAAGAAATACAAAAAATAAATAATGACAATGTCTTCGATGTAAAAAAAAAGTTACTTTGCAGGCCTAGGCCTGAAAAGTATTATGAAATTCCATTTCCATCCTAGAGAGTTACTGCGCCCTAAAAGCGATACTTCCGAGTCTATTTTAAGGAACGTAAAGACAATATTTCATTGCATATTTGAGAAATAATTTTTTTTTTAGAATTATATTAACTAACGTGAGACTCTTCACAAATTTAAATATTAATCACACGGGTTACTCACGTAATTTAAGTCGATAATTGCTCGACATGACGCACACGTCGCACACGTCGGGCTTTGGTCGCGGATACTCCATGATGAGGATCCTCTAAATGGATCGAAACATGTCGAGCAATTATCGACTTAAATTGCGTGAGTAACCCGTTTGATAAATATTTAAATAAGAAATAAATGTTGTTAATCATTTATGCTAATCGTAGACTACTTAATAGGAAATATTTTTTGATACTAATGCACGTAGTCTTCCGATTTAATTTCATAATTAAAATGATATTAATGGCTTGACCGTATCGGCAGAATTAATGACGTGATGAATATGTAATGTTCTTTTCGTCGTGTGAGATGTTTCAATTATTTTACTTATGTTCAACAGTGCCGAAACTAGATTTTTTTATCATCATCAGCCTATGATAGTCGACTGCTGGACGTAGGCCTCTCCTATTAACTATGCGTATAGACGCATTAGGAGGTAAATGCCCATAATCGCCACGCTGAGCAAGCGGATTGGCGATTGCAGTAATGTGTCCACTGTCCACTATGATGACGCTGCTGCCCGTCATCAATCTTTTATGAAATAACTGATGGTAAGTGACACTTCAATCCCTTAGTCGACTCTTACGACACCCGCAGGAGGAGTTGGGGTGATGACAAATGTATTGTTACTGCCGTCACCACACGGCTAATTTCTTTTTTACTGGGAATTTCTTATGTATGCATACAATACAATACAAAACTTTTTATTGCACACACCTTTCACGTAAAAAAGTATACAAAAAGAAAATACTTTACTTGAATGCATACAAGAAAACAACCGTGACTTAGAAATAAATATTTGTGATATAAAGAGGTACCCTCGCTGGGTTTCGAACCTGGATCCTTCAGCTTTGTAGTGCCTCTGCCAATACCGACTTCGAATATGTATATAAATATCTTGTCCGCATTTTAGGCTACATAATAAAATCTAGACTTCCGGCTACAAAAAATGTTAATATTACATAACTGTCTAATCTAGCTTTATCCAAATTTATAGCATAAGCTAAATTATGTTTTGTTATAAAACCAGTTTGGTTACAAAAGATATCTAGGTATACTTTCCGCCAGTAGAAAACAAAAAAAGTGTAAACATAACTTAAAACTTTCAATAGTTCAATATCACGAACTTTTAGAACACTTGGATTTATAACCAATTTAAATCCATAAACCATCGTTCACATACATCTTTTTTTATATTTTTTAATTGGTACCTATACCAACAAATGTTTACACCAATACTTAAAATAGTACATTACGACACAAGTGCGAAAAACATGAAATTCGAAACGATTGGCGATTCGTTTTTGCACGTGTCCTCGTACGGACGTTTTTTTAGTGCAGATGGCCCTCCGAAGTTTTGGGACCTGACTTAAAATGACACACTTCTCGCACTAGAGCCTAAAAAAAGGCACCATCTGTACTGAAATAGTACATTTCCTAACTAGTGCGGGAAAACTTTTTTTTCGGCGAGGGTGAAAGTTGGAGCCCGAGTGAAACGAGGGCGACAATCACCCGAGTCAAAAAAAGGGTGTGCACGTGTAAGGGACGATTTTTTTAAAACACGTGCGTCAAAAAGATAAATTACCGCCAAGTTCGTTTTTGCGCACTAGTTAGGAAAATTTATGTACAATAGCATGCAATAATTTAGACAGTAGTGTAACATTTACTAAAAGGTACCTACGCTCCACATGCAAACATATTGTGAAGTTTTTAAACACTAAGATTACTGTAGCTACATAAACCTACAAAAACTATTAATTTATAACATTTATTGTCCTAGATTGTAAGTGGTGATTTTCATAAGAAACTATAGTTAAAATTATTGATACGAGTATTTATCAGTATTAACGTAAAAATACATCTGTCACCGTCTTCCGCGACATGTATCAAATATGTCAAATACTATGGAAAATCAGCCATATTTGATACACTTTTTCTGTTTTCTTCTAGCGAACAGTATAAGCTATCTAAGTCATATTTTACTGAGTCTCTGACTAATGTTCTATCCGGCTCAAGTGCAAAGTGTACGCTTGTCTCCAAAAATATGTCAACGATTTTGAACCTTACTCCTCAGACACAAGTTCTGTTGAATATACATGTTAGAAGGAGTGTATGATGTCATTCGATGATTTAGCAAGTCAGACTTTCTAGAAAGTTGTAAAAATCGCGATTATGATCATTACGTTGGTACTTATATTAAATGCAAGTCAACAAGTGTTACGGTAATATGCTTGTTTGGTTAATTATGTAATCACAGTTCCATCAGCCATTTTCAGTCCAACGCTGGACATAACTAGGCCTCTTTTATTAACTATGCATATAAATAAATAAATAAATAAAAAATACATCTTTACACAAATCGACCTAGTCCCACGGTAAGCACAAGTAAGGCTTGTGATGTGGGTACCAAGTACCAAGCGACGATATATATAATAGATAGATACATACAGATACTTATTATATACATAGACAGCCATGACCAAGGAACAAATATTTGTGATAAATAAATACACAAATTATGCCCTCGCCGGGATTCAAACCCGGAACCTCCAGCTTCGTAGGCCGGGTCACTACCAACTAGGCTACGGAAGCTGACAAATATAGACGCATTTAGGTGGATTTAGACCAAACGAGCGAA